>JAOYMZ010008957.1:0-37800 GCA_025802335.1 Pinguicula primuliflora
GGTGGTCGGAGGGCTGATTGTTGGGCCCCTGTTGGCGTCCGGTCCGGTGGTTATCATGGCAGCGTCGTTCGGGAATGGGTCGTTCTCAGTGTGTGTAAGTGTGTGGAAATGTGTGAAAAAAGTTTTTTTTTTTTTGGCGCAGAAGCCAACTGCGCGGGATAAAAGCGGCGCATCTGCGCGGACCCTGGCGCGCAGTTGCCAACTGCGCGGCAGGGCATTTTGACAAACTTATTTTACTGACAGGGTATAGGTAAAAATTTACCCAAATTTTGCACTCAATCTAACCTCAGGCAAAAACTCGGAATCCACTTCTGTAGGACTCCCAATTCCAGCCAGAAATGTTGCTTGAGCGGCCGCGGTTGTCGAATTTCCTCCGGCAGCCCTTTGATACCGACCAAGCATATCTCAGACGGAAGGCTTTCCTCCAGAGTCTCGATCGAAGAGGGTATGGTTATGTGTTCAAGTTAATGTTAATTGGACGCGAACTGGTGGAATTCGTAATTGAATTATGTTTAAACTCTGTTTTTGTACATTAGTTCTTCTTCTGATGGCGGTTCGGAACTCGCTAGAAAGATCATACCTGGATGGGAACAAGGTGCATTTCACACGATGATAATGGGTGAAATCGTGTGAATATAGTTTCTGTTAATGAACATATACCTCCCGTGAATTTCTATACTCGTTATTTGCAAATGACATTATTTTTTCATTTGAAAGAATTGAATGTTTGGCATGTATTCTTTGCTTCGCATGAACTCTGTGCAGCTTCTGCTGACGTACGGAAACTGTTCAAACAGTTTGTTACGTCTGTGGTTGAAATAATGGGTGGCGAGGTGGTGTCTGAGGAGTTTCAAGAAGTAGCCTTGAATACTTATAAGATATTGACTCTGGCTTTTGGATCCGAAGAGGGCGATCGCAACACAAAAATTTTGGAGAAAAAGTGAGACATTTTCACTATATTTTGTTAGAAAATTCAAATTTAATGTTAATAGAGTAGCATTGTTTAATCATGAAAGCATCACGCTTCTTATTGGGGATATATAGTTAAAGAACCCCATCAGGCCATAAACAATCTGTTTGAACATTAAAGTCAGTTTTTCTGAAGTAAGATCTTTCATGGTCATCAGATCATATTGTTTATGCCACAAAACAATTTGGGGAACTATGGCTGAGAGAAGAAAATATTCAAAAGAAACTGCATTTGTTTAGCGTTCTAAATACTTGATTTATGAAGTTTTAATATTTGAGTTATGAAGTTACAATATGCCAGTCATGGGCTGGCCGTGCGAGGACGACACAACTCCTGATTTAGTTGTATGGTTGTAGAGAGTAGAGCATTTGCTTATTTAGCATTACCTAGGGCATGGTCTAAGACCGTACGTTTTTGTACATTGTCAGAATGATTAGCCTCAAAAGTTATGTCTTAAGAGTTTTTGTTTTCGTTGACTCAGGTCTGAGTTGCAAAAACTCGTTGGCCACAGTATACCAGATGCAAGCATAGTAAAAGTTGTATCACTTGTGGAAAAACTTTCTTCTTTACATAATTGTGAAGCAGGGATTAGTTATCATCAGAATTCTGCTAATGAGGGTACCATGGATAAAGAATTTGGAGCAGACCTTGTGTTCAGACCTCCCGAACGCTTTCTAGTTGATATTTCTTTGGAGGATGTGGAAAGTTTGGTGGAAGAACCTAGCACGTCATCTTATAATTATGAGAGATGGTTTGATTATAATGTCTCCACCAATAGCGGTGCTTCAATTAATGAAGGCAATTTTAACCTACAGTGGTTGCGGGATGCATGCGATAAAATTGTTAGCTGTAGTACTTCACAGATTCCTCGGGATGAACTAGCAATAACCATTTGCCGGATTCTCGACTCACAGAAGCCTGGTGATGAGGTACATTATCATAGTTATTTTGCATTGGTTAAGGTTCAAATATCTACTTTTCTAGCTCATGAGACACAAAATTCTTGTTGGATTTTAATTTAACATGGAAGATTGCTGGTGATCTGCTGGATCTCATCGGTGATGGCTCTTTCGAAACTGTACAAGACCTTATCATGGTATGTTAACAAGGCCTTTCTTTTTTGGATTTGAATAAGGCATGTTCTTACAACTTATTTCACTTTTTTCCATGATGTAGAAGAATACCTCTTAAATTTTATATTCTCACGCTAATGATTTCAAGATAATCAGTTTCGCCCTTGTGGATTTAAAATTAACGAGCTATCTGATCAGTTTCTAAATCATGTAAATTTGCTTATAAACTGAATTACTATTATTTAGAGAACTGTCATGTGCTTTCTCGAAGATTGATCTTTCATCTCCCATTCTTGCTCATTTTCAGCATAGAAAGGACCTCGTTGAGAGTATCCATCGAGGTCTCTTTGCCCTCAAATCTGATAATTCAAATTCAAGCACGCAACTTCGTCTTCCTAGTTATGCGACTCAGGTAACAAAGTGAACTCTTTTTCATTGGGATTCACTCTCCCTCTATCTACAATACTTGAATTTTCAGTTCACATTAGCATGCTTCATGTGAAGGTAACTGTTCAAACAGAGTCTGCCAAACAAATTGATAAACTTCGACGGAAGGAAGAAAAAAAGCACAGGCGTGGAACAGATCATGTGACTGGAAACGGCTTGTCTTCTTTCTCTTTCAGTTCCTTGCTTCAAGCCAGTGAGAAAAACAGTATATTTGATGACCTTTTGGGGAAGGGTGATGGGGCTCAGTTTGCTGCCACGGCTTTTCCGCGCGGCACTGTAAGGAAGCATTACAAGGGTTATGAAGAAGTCACTATTCCAGCTACTCCGACTGCACCAATGAAACCTGGGGAGAAGCTGGTACCTTATCAATAATTTGCATCATATAATATTCTGCCAGAATGGTTCTTTTGTCTTATAAAATTTAGATAAATATGCTGTGACATCATTGGGGCTTTGTTCAAGGGACATGTTGTTGTTCATGGTTACGCATATGATGCACTTCATACATTTCTATTGAAGTATTTCTGTAGTTTTGCTTTGAAGTATTCTGTTTATAACATTTTTTTACCATTTTCCTTTTTGGGGGTGGGGGCATGCTGGATTGTTGCATTATTTTGTTGTATAAATAACTTTTTGATGTGCCGTGTTGGTTCACCTTCTTCACATTTTCTTATAATTTATTGGTTAAATTGTCAATGACGAAATTTTGTATGCACATTTTCGCTTACTTTTCATACAATATCTTTTCCCCCCTTATACGTTAAATTGTGGGCTACTAAATTTTTCGTATTAAAAGTTTAATTCTTCCATTGGAATTATTGAATTGCTCTTAGATTGAAATAAAGGAGCTAGACGAAATAGCACAAGCTGCTTTTCAAGGCTACAAGTCTTTGAACCGGATACAGAGTAGGATATTCCAAACTACATTCTACAGTAATGAAAATATATTGGTAAAATACTTTTCCTATTGCAACTTCGCATCAGCTTTTTGCGGTAAAAAATAGATTTCAGAAAATGATTTTTATTTGATACAGGTATGCGCACCTACTGGGGCCGGAAAAACAAACATAGCTATGATTTCCATTTTGCATGAGGTATGTACAAAAAGCAATCCCTGACTAGGTTGATATAGAGAGATTGCTGTTAGGTAATGGTTTTTCCTCCACAAATCCCACACAATCTTTGGCAACACTTAAACTGGGTGCTGCAGTAGTTCCTGAGTTTAAAACGTAGATACTTTTTTTGATATAGGAAATAGTATAGGGTTACACAATAATAGGTATTCATTGGATTGATAGGAATACCAATAGCATACGAAAGAGTATGTGAATTAAATTGTTGAAGTTGTAACCAACAATTTTAGAATGTGTTATTTCAAACTTTTGCCGTACATCCATGTCTACTATATATTGTTTCTTCCATTTACATTTGACAAACGAACCCTTGTTGGTTCATCCAGTCACTCACGGAGTCAGAAAATTGTCTTGTCTTTGGATTATCATTCAGCCCATAGCGGTGATGTGACTCAGTTACTCTTGTTTGCTTCATAGAGATTCTGTGCTGAACATAAGTGAAAAAAGTGTGGAGATGAACTTTGAATATGTTGATCATCAGCATTATTCTTCATATTCATTGTTGAAATTTTTTATTGCTCTACAAATAAGTGAGAGTGGTACCAATTGCAAAGTGAAGTAACAATGTTCCTGATTTAATAACATATTACACTTCTTTATATTTCTAATTCTAACAACCCCCTCAAGATGGAGTGCATGTGTGTATCATCGTCAGCTACATTGCTTCTTTCTTTCATGGTAGGTGAGATTGTGTTTTAATGACGGTTAGGTTAAACATGTAGGAAAAATTGAGTTGTATAAGTGAAACATATCCTCCAAGCAACATCTCATCAGTAGTTTATGTTTTTGGTTTTAAATTATACTTCTACATTGGATCTGGCCACAACAGGTTGCTTTTTACGAGCATCAATTCACCAAGTTTCTTTCAGAGAAATACCCCAAATCTACTTCTTATTATTTTTGGAATCAGCGTAGCCTGTATCTGAATGCATCTCAATTCTACCTACCATTGCTACATCTCAATGAAAGTCTGGACCTTGAAGATGGAAATCGAACAGAAGATTGTGTTTGGCAGATCCATACCCCTGTCTACCTATTGTCTCAAAGATTGGGAACCTTCCGATCAAAACAACAGCTGATCCTGATTTAAACACCTAATATAGAAAGTCATTCAATGATAGCCATATTTTTTTAACCCATGATTTGAACAAGAAACCAGAATGAGCTTACTGTTGACTAAATTTCTGTACATGATTTAAACAAATCATGAATTTTGGCTCAGAGAAATTACAATGCTCCAATTCTTCCTCCTTTGATCCATTATCAAATCTCTAAGGGTGTTATGATTTGAAAAAAATCACAACCGGCTTATCACATAGCCAAAAGATTTTTGTGATATGCCTTAACACTGCATTTGCTTTTAATAAACAAATAAAAAATAATTAGGGACTGAGGCATGGTGAGAGCTTCAAGTGTGAACATGAGACTAGGTAATTTTATATTCTAATAAGATTAATGATTAACTTTTGACATTCACCCTTCACTATCGGCTCCTCCTTAAAGTCTTGGGAGTGTTTTTTAGTATTTCATCTGCTAACTGTGATTTACCATAATATTTGGTCATCCAAAGGACAGGAGACAGGAAAAACTATACCTCAGAACATTTCTAACTAGATACTGGTCTATTCTTTTTCACTATTCAATTCTTTCTGGATAACTGTCTATTGATTAAAAGCCGGCATTTGGTGTATTGTCTGCATGGTTTCTTCATTCTAAGCCGTCTAATTGCCGCTCAATTTGCACCATTTCCTGGCAATTTGCTCTCTTCGACCTTTGGTTGATCAAGTTGAAATGTTGTCACAGGTTGTGCAACACTTCAAAGATGGTTATCTACATAAAGATGAATTTAAGATAGTCTATGTTGCTCCTATGAAGGTAAACTGTTTCATATAATTAACAGCATTTATCTAAGAGTTGCTAATATTTGGTCAATTTTTGCCTAGGCACTTGCTGCAGAGGTCACGTCCACCTTCAGCCGTCGATTATTACCTCTAAATGTAACAGTCAGAGAACTAACTGGAGATATGCAACTCTCCAAGAATGAGCTTCAAGAAACTCAGGTTTGTTGTTTCTCATGTGAATGAGTATGGTTTACTAAGTTTCAACTTGATATAGTTTGATGGCATGCCTAACCTCAGTGTGCAACTGCAAATTGGCTTAAACTTCATGTTCCCTTTTCCTTTTTTCATCAGATGATTGTAACAACACCTGAAAAGTGGGATGTGATTACTCGTAAAAGTAGTGACATGTCACTATCGATGCTAGTGAAGCTCTTAATCATCGATGAAGTACATCTGTTAAACGATGACAGAGGTGCAGTGATAGAAGCATTGGTAGCTCGCACTCTTCGTCAGGTATAACGCATATTGCTTGGAGGTTTTAGTTATTTTGAATGCAATTATGATAATGCTGCATGTAGGAAAAACAAAATTCCTATGAGTAAAATGGTTGCAATATTTTTTCAGTAACATTTTACATTATGGCCTAACCCATATGTATTCTGATTATTTAAGGAGTAAATGTGGTTACTGGTGATTTTAGTGGATGGAGATTGGCCAATATATTTTGTTATGACAATCGAAGCCGTTTGATTTATGGCTAGAAAGATGATGTCTCTTCAAATTGTGACATATGCTGTATTTGTACTTCATGTGGCTTCCACCAAAAAGCAACAAAAACAATAATGACTCACCTGGTTGTGCTGCTCTTGTGGAGTGTCAGAGAGATCTTGTTTTGAGAGTCGATAGTATTTGAATTAAATGTAATTTGTGTGATCTTAGAATAAAAGTGTAATTTATGTTTTAAGATAGATATAATAAGAGGGCTACTAAGCCTGGTTTGATGTTGTTTTCTATTTCTAAGTTGATTATATTTTTTTTTTTTGTGGAATGTCAGGCATGGTCGATGTGAAATTTCATAATTTGAAAGTTTGGATATTTAAGTGTTAAAATAGTAGAAAAAAATTATGCTCTAAGGTCTAACGCTATTGTTTTTTGTTCATTACAGGTTGAATCCACGCAAACTATGATACGTATAGTTGGTCTCTCTGCAACTCTACCTAATTATTTGGAGGTAGCACTCCCAGTTTGCTCAAACATTGTTAAGAAGAATCTTAATTTTATTATAAAATAGATCTGCATTTACATTGTAGTTGTCAGAATCTTACTATTCTGGATTCGAACTGTTCGGTTCGATTATATAGGTCATCTATCCGAGTCTTGCATATGAATCGTGTATGCGGCATGCGCCGTAACTGTTAGAATCTTACTATTTGGAATTCAAATCATGTGATTCAGTTCAATTCTAAAGCTCATCTATCTGAATCTTGCATGAAAATTTACTGATTCGTCTTCAAATGAGATTTTATGTGATTTTTATATATCTCTCCTACTTTTTGTTTTCCTTAGTCAATAAGAGATATTTATACTAAGGTATTGGATATATTACCACTATATTATTGAATTTCTATGATTGGATAAGAAATGTGTGTAATTTCTATGGAAGTAATAATGGAATTCATTATTGGCATTACAGAGGAAATAAATAGTGGTGATGTTCATAAGTAACCGAATGTTAATGAATTTGAGATTTTCTGATATAGTATCAAGAATTGGTTAGCCCTTGTTTTCGAAAGTCTGTCTTATGTTTAGGAGGAAACAATCGTATACAGTTCGAAGTATGTTTAATTCTTGTGTTTTTTCGAGTGTGTTGAAGAATTATTGTAGCTTGGATGAAGGAATTAAAACTTTCGTTCATGAGTAAACTTTTATGTTAATGCTGAACTTTAATATAATATGTATAATAGTTTCATTGCAAATGATTTATTTTAGCATTCTTAAAATTAAGATCAAATCTTTACAATTCACAAATGGCTATTTTGATTTACTATTTGACAACTACGATGTACATTGATTAATTTCTTTCAATGTCTGATTCGCTGAACCAACAAACTTATCAGACAGCTTGCCAACTACTTATCTCCTTGATTCATCTCTTAATACCTGACTTTCTCAAATATTAGGTCGCCCAATTTTTGAGGGTAAATCCAGAAGCAGGGTTGTTTTTCTTTGATTCTGGGTATCGCCCTGTACCTCTTGAGCAGCAGTACATTGGGATTTCCGAGCACAATTTTCTAGCTCGTAATGAGTTAATGAACGAAATATGTTACAAAAAGGTTGCCTTGTTCGTGAAATATTTATAAGTTATGCAGATTAAGGAAGGAAAGCTAATGATTACTTTTGTACCTTCTCCGTAGGTGTCTGATTCACTGAGGCGTGGACATCAGGTTATGGTCTTTGTTCACTCACGGAAGGACACGGGCAAAACAGCAAATAAGCTGGTAACATGTCATTACGATATTGACTTTATAAATTCGTGGGAAAGGTTATGCTATATTTTTACTTTATTAACTGAAGGAGAAAAAATAGAACGTTTTATTATAAAATAGACCCCCTCTCTGGTTTTTGGTCACTTGTGCGTGTGTGGGCCAATTTATAAAGAAGATGTAACCTACTCTCATTAACACCTTGAGTGCAAAGTCATAGATTGTAGCACCACATTTCCTTATAAGTTGGTTTATAACTCTTTATGAAATCTATGTGGTTCCCTTTAAGTCTCAACAGGGTTTAAACTCTATTGAGAATTGGACTACCACGCGAATAATGTCAAATTGGGCCACATCCTATTATGAGAATCCCGGAAACACTCTAGGTCTCCCAGAAACAATGCGCCATTCCGGCCACCCTAAAGTCCCCCACACATGAGTCCAAATTTCTCCGTACTTCCCCCGGAAACAATCTTGAGTTATAGATCGCCGGCTCCAATACAATGTTATAAGGAAGATGTGAGCCTCTTATTAAAATCTTGAGCCCCAATAGATTGTAGCAGCACGTTTCCTTATAAGTTGGTTTGTAACTGTTTGACAATATTGCTTATAAAAAAAAAACTGTTCGACAATATTCCAACATGTTTCCCTTAATCAAGTTTCAAGGAAAAATGCTGGAGTGTTGCATTTGAAAGTTAATTGTAGCTTTCCTATTTGATGTTATTAATCCGATACAGATTGAAATTTTGCTTTCCTGCAGTCTTGAGTTCATTTTGTATTTTTGTACTATAAACGATCATTATTGTTTGTAAGTTTGTAAGTGAGAATGAAATAAGACAAATTTGCTTCACTCTGGTTAGATGACGTGCAATCCACTTGACCAGACAATTTCAGGAGTTCGATCTGAGTTTCTGTGAACTCATGACCACAAACTATAAAAGAATAATCTCTTAATGATGAATCTGACAGGCTCTTATATAACAGGCCTCAGCTCTTGCACGTCTCATTTTGTGTGATCAACTGAAGGCCAAAACCCGGTTTTATTTTAGGGCCCTATGTTGCCACTTGTCATATTGAGGTGCAGGTGAACAGGATGTTACTACCATGTGGTTTCGTCCACTAAATTCCTGGAAAACGTTCAGATGTATCTCCTTATTTAAAAAACTCAATTTGAACTTATTTTACAATGAAGGTTTTCCCATCACTGATTGATGGAGAAGTATCATGGGGGCATGAGTGCTATGGTGACATCTTTATCTTGTCATTCATAATGCTGGCGAGTGATGACAAGGAGAAAACCTTATATATGAATTGCAATTTTCTGGTCTAGTTTCTCCATTCACACTGTTGAGTCATGAATCTTAATCCGGTTTGGAATCTACTATGGTGAAGAAGTTCCTCTGTGTGTTAAGTGAGCTATTTATAAGTGTAAAGGATTAACGGGTGTAGTATACAAAGATTGTATTCTTGCCGAGTTAGCATCATCTTTTGGGATGATGGGCAAGAATTAAATAATTTCAACAAAGGTGTCATAATTCTTGTACACACTCACAATGAACAAAGAAGTTTATCATTACTGACAAAGATGTCGATTATATTTAGGAATTGGTTATTTCATTTTTTTTGTGAAGAGTCTGTAACTACTTTTTTAAAAAGCAGTCTGCAACTACTATTAGGATGCATCAACTTTGTAACATCTAGATGTATCATTAGTTTTGTGCTTAATGTCCTTAATTGCCTTATCACAGGTTGAAATGGCTCAAGCACACGATGACATAGATCTTCTCACAAATACATCACATCCTCAGCTTGCACTATTGAAGGCAAGATGCTTGTTCGATGTATTCCAATATACATAAACTTAGTTCTGTATGTTCCAAATCCAAAGATTCATTATTTTCAATTGTTTCATGCATCCAGAAGGAAGTTCTAAAATCAAGAAATAAGGAGCTGGTCCAACTATTTGAATATTCTGTTGGCATTCATCATGCTGGTATGTTGCGCTCTGATAGAGGCCTGACTGAGCGTCTTTTCTCCGAGGGACTTTTAAGGGTATGTGGAGCACATTCCTATTCATTTTGTGTTGATATTCCTCGTAAGGTGAATTTCCTTTGCTGCTAGGTTCTTGTCTGTACTGCAACTTTGGCGTGGGGAGTAAATCTGCCTGCTCACACTGTGGTGATCAAGGTTGTTTCACTTTTAATTGCCTCTATTATATATGTTCTCTTACCTCAGCTATGTAAACGCCGGAGGTAAATTCATCATCTTTTAATATATCCTACAGAATCCTTCCGGATCTTTCTCGCTCTGTGTCCCATATGATCTTTGTGGTCTTGGATCATTAACTCCTACTTTCCTATGTTTTTCTCTTATATAATGGTTTCTGAAATATGTAACTCCAAGACGATATTAGATAATTTGGCCTTCCTTCTAATCTAGATGGGATGACCAGATAAAGGGACATGATTAATGGTATATTCGTGCTCCCGTGGATTTCATCTTCTGTTAGTAGCAGCCTATCTTCAAAATTGACGTTGTTAAATATTGTCATTTAATGCCTGCCATCCTTCAATGATATTTCATATTAGACTTTTAGATTAGTGATATACCTAATAGAACAAACTTGTATCTTTTTTTGGCTGATTCAATTCTTAATTCTGATAAAAAAACATGGGATGTCCATAGTATCACTTTCGTCAACTGTAGATTAAAATAAGGCCCATAAGGTCATAATGCACACTTTCTCCAGTGGTTGTATATATGCATCGCTTTCTATATTTGTATTTTAAAAATATGACTTCAATTTTCAAACTTGGGTATTTGCTTCTGCTGAGCAGATTTTAGAGGAGCACGAGCAGTCCGTAATTCATTTGTTCCTACAGATCTTTGAGAAATGCTTGTTTGATTCATTTAATTGACAAAAAGCTCTGAATTCTAACCCAAAACGTCGGTTTGAATTGATATATTGGTTTGGTTCCAATGTATATAAATTTTTACTTTCTATTTTTCGAATTGCTGATCACCGAGTAAGCTAGCAAATACCTTTTTTTAGAGTTTATCATGTATGTACATTTAAGTTTTTTCAGGTTTGTACTGTGGCTTATGTTTGTTTTTATGACAGGGTACTCAAATATATGACCCAAAAGCTGGTGGATGGCGTGATCTTGGGATGCTTGATGTTATGCAGGTAAGTGTTAAGCTTAAGCTTCTGCTATGTATGCGTGTAAAGGGCTATTTTCCTATTGTCCGCCCTTTTGAGTTTAAAAAAAATACTCTACAGATATTTGGCCGTGCCGGAAGGCCTCAGTTTGATACCAGTGGAGAGGGAATCATAATCACTAGTCATGAAAAATTAGCATACTATTTGAGACTTTTAACAAGTCAGCTTCCCATTGAAAGCCAGGTGAATCCTTGTTTTCTTGCCTTCATCCTATCATATTTTGTAGAATAATAGATTTTCAGCATAGAACACTAAGTCTGCCAAATTGCTTATATCTTGTATATGATCAGAGTACTCTTTCTCAATTGACACTAATTGTCGGTATCCTACTTTCACAAAATTCACAAGTTCCAGCAAATAGTCAATTTTTACCATCAAGAGTGTAATACTCTTTGTAGTAGTAGTAGTCAGTATTTATCATATTTACAGTTGAGATACGGCGGAAAGGAAAAATTGCCATTGGATGGGGCTCTTCCTATGCCTTTAAATTCCAAAGAATCAGGAAGTAATTGATTGATTGTATGTTCATATTTTGCTATTATAATATAAGACCAGTTTATTAAGGGGAATTCAGCATCATATCAAGCTGACATAATTATCCTCGTTTGTAGTTTGTATCTTTAAGAAAAATCTATTCCTGTTACGTTCTTTTTGCATAACAGAGCTCTCGGACTCTTGAGATATATAATATCTTCTTCCCTTCTACTATTAGCGGAAGATTATTCACAATACATGCATTATGCATTATCCAGTTAATGGAATTAAGATCCTTCAATAAACAGTTGGTGACCAGTAGAGTTATTGCACTAGATATTTTTGGCCAGTGATATGATTGTAATTTTCTACAAGACCAATGTTTTATCAATTCGGATTTTGGAGTGTGACTTTGTTATAGTCTAGTAACTTGTTACAAGATTTAGTTGCTAATAAATTTGAAATATTTCTTTCATCCTTATTTTCACACAATGTTGTCTTGCCTTAAGAACCATTTCGGGAGACATTATACCTGATAACAATCGTGATCCAACAGAAAATGAATTCGAAAAGTTGCATATTCAAGTTGAGAAGTTTGCATTGGTTATGTTTTCCAAAAGCCTTTTTGGAAGCTGCCTTTGAATGTAGTTTAGGGTTTAGGCTTTCAAGAAGATCAACATGTTTTGGCTTTATTTTGAGTATGCTGTCTTTATCTGTTTACTTGATTTTCTGGGTTTTACCATATGGCCAAAAAGAACATAGTTGTAATGCATTTAATTTTATGGACCCTCTACGCCTGTAAAGGAGGACCATTATGGCTGTAATAATTCTTTTTTTGAATGATTAAAAATTCACGGAAATAATCTCCCTATCCTGTTGTGGGATGGAGGTATGATAGCGTACATCCTACCTTCCCCGGACCCTGTCTAAGTACGGGATTTACTGGGTATGTTTGGTTTTGAATGATTAAAAATTGGCTTTTCACTTCAACCAAATCCAAGAGTTCCTCGACGTGTTTTGGCCGTTCTCCATCTTACATATATTTGTAGAATCAGTGTCTTTTGGCTGAGTAGCAGCTTTAGAAAATCAAATCTATTCAACGGCTCTGGAATTTGTAGCCTTCATATTATTTGCTTTATTGGCGAATTGCATCCATAATATTGATGTCGTCTTATGGGTATCCTTAACTGCCTATTTTTCTTTGGCAGTTTATCAACTCCTTGAAAGATAATTTAAATGCTGAGGTGGCATTGGGCACTGTAACAAATGTTAAGGAAGCTTGTGCTTGGTTAGGGTATACTTATCTTTTCATAAGGATGAAGATGAATCCTTTGGCATATGGTATTGGATGGGACGAGGTATGTTCTATAAATATTCTTTTCAACTGCAATTCTTGTAAATTGCATTCATAATAAATTATCATTTGATTAGCTATCCTTTTTTAATTATTGTTGTCGTGTTGTCCAATAGAAGGTAATCTGAAAAAATAGAAGCATTGCAATTGTTGTGCGCTGAGATACCCTCTAGCTGGTTATATAGTTTTATAATACATGACATGAATGGTATGCATTGTTCAGTAAGAATCTAACCAACTTCATAACTAGGGTTGATACAGAGTTTGTTAGATTCTTACTGAACAATGCATACCATTCATAACTAGGGTTGATACATTTATCTCTCAGTGTCGCATTACCATATTCCACTCTTTGTACTCTGTCGTTCATTGGAAACAAACTTTGCATGACAGGTCATTGCTGACCCTTCATTGAGCATGAAACAACGAGCTCTGGTCTCAGATGCTGCACGTGCTCTTGACAAGGCCAAGATGATGCGTTTTGATGAGAAAAGTGGAAACTTTTACTGTACCGAACTTGGGCGTATTGCTAGCCACTTTTACATTCAATATTCCAGTGTTGAAACCTATAATGACATACTGAAGCGTCATATGAATGATAGTGAGGTAACTGACCACAAACTCGTGTTATTTGATTGTTAGAAAGTTTAAAACTATTTGTCATACTCATAATCCACAAACCCAAGTAGAGGTGGAACTTGCTAGGATTACTTAATCTTTAGTTTCTTTGTTCTAGTGATTGTTACTTACGTATTATATAATCTCTATAATGTTATTTATGGGGCATATCTTGAATATCATTTAATCCTTTTTCCACATTTCCTACTGGCTATCTTGCTTCATAATGCAAATTACCTTTCTATGCATACGTGCTTGCCAATTTTTCAAAGTGGGTGTATTTCCTGACTTTAACACTAAGATTCGTTTTATTGAGGTAAGTTTGCCAAATTTATAATTCCAAAAATTTGTTGTTGGAAAGTTGCTGAAATTTCGTCTTATGTAAACTGAAAATTCGTTTTCTTTGTTTGCATAATGCAACAGCTTGTACAATCTTATCTATTCTTATCTAAATTTTATGTTTTTCTTATTTAGGGTATTAACTAAAAATGAAATGAACAGCCAGTAGGGTGTTATATAATTAGATGGCATTTTATTGTCCACGATATGGGTTGACCAGCTACACATACTAAGACAAGCTTACAATACTTGCTAACAAAATAAAAAAAATACAAAGTTCACAATACAAGCCCACCAATTCGAAGAGATCACCTGAACCATTGTCGCCAACTAATCAACTGGGGTAGGATTTGGAAGATCACTGCATTTCAATTACTGCAAAGTTGCCACATCGTGGAAGACTCCATCTCACATTCAATTCCTTTGGTTGCCATCTCCATCAGTAGTACTCGCTGCAACATTGCAGAAAATGGGGTATTACTGGAGATATTTCTTAATCGAAAATTGTAGGTTGTATCTTTCTTGATATTTTATCTGTCATGGTTCTTAATAAATAGATTTGGTTTACGTGGTTGGTGAATTTACTAGGTTCCACCATCTTATAGCATCAACCTCCTGAAATTTGGAAATTGAGTTTTACCATGCATGGGTGGTACTGCTTCGAAACTGTTTGGATAAAGTAATCATATTGCATAAGTTTGCATGTTCTTACGTCCTTGTAGGTGATTGACATGGTCGCTCATTCTTCTGAATTTGAAAACATCGTTGTTAGAGAGGAGGAACAAAATGAACTGGAAACATTAGTGCGCTCATGTCCATTAGAGATCAAGGGTGGCCCATCAAATAAACATGGAAAAATCTCAATCCTTATTCAGGTTAGAGTTTTTCTACCTTGCTAAAGCACACATACTTTTTTCGAAAAAACAATACAATATTGTCTAAACTTGTCACATCTCTCTTTTTCGTACAGTTATACATATCGAAGGGTTCAATTGATTCTTTTTCACTAATATCTGATGCATCATATATAAGTTCGAGTCTGGCACGTATTTTGCGGGCATTGTTTGAGATTTGTCTCAGGAGAGGGTGGAGTGAGATGTCTTCCCTCATGCTGGACAAATGCAAGGCGGTCGATCGCCAGATATGGCCCCACCAACATCCGCTAAGACAATTTGATAGAGATATTTCCACAGAAGTTCGGAAATAATATTTTTCTTACTATTTGGATTGAATTAAAATAATATCCACTTAACTCAATTTGAACAATATTGCAGATTCTGAGGAAGCTTGAAGAAAGGGGAGGGGACTTGGATCGGTTATATGATATGCACGAGACAGAGATTGGAGCTCTTATTCGCTATGCCCCGGGAGGAAAGGTATTGTTTTTATTGTTCTTGTTAGTTTTGTACTTTGCCGGGATTTTCTTTCCCTTTAACTTTTTATATTTCATTTTCATTTGAAGTTGGTCAAACAATACTTGGGATACTTCCCCATGGTGCAGCTGTTAGCAACAGTTAGTCCCATCACAAGAACTGTTCTGAAGGTATAGTAATCGACATCTCCTTCATCTTAGCTTTTAAATACTCTGGCAGCAATCATATTTTCTCTCATCAAAATAGGTTGATTTAACTATTACGCCAGAGTTCATCTGGAAGGATCGGTTTCATGGTACTGCACAGCGCTGGTGGATTTTGGTTGAGGTGATTCCTTTCTTGCTGATGTCTGTTTTTCAAAAGCCCGACTACTTACTCTGATATTTTGCTTACATCTTTTAATATGAGCACTGATCGTGGGAAAGCTTTCCCAAAAAACAAAACATTAACACATTTCTCTAATAGCGTAACATGTTAGTTCGAGTAGTAACCATCGGCATACATCTGGAACTGTCATCGTCTTTGTATTATTAATCTTTCACACATAGAATTCTACATACTTAATATCTTTTATCTCAATTTTTTAACTATATATATTTGTTGGAAAATGTGATCTCCTGTCTGAAACTCTATGTTGCTTGTGTCAGCATGCCCTGTGACTGAATAATGATTGTTCATTGTATCTTCTAGGATTCTGAGAATGACCATATATACCACTCAGAATTATTTGTCTTGACAAAGAAGATGGCAAAAGGGGAGCCTCAGAAGATGTCATTTACTGTTCCGATATTTGAGCCACATCCTCCTCAGTACATCATCCGTGCAATTTCTGACTCCTGGTTGCATTCGGAGTCATTCTACATTATATCATTCCAGAACCTTGCACTTCCCGAGGTAGTCTTATAGATTGCGATTGATCTCATGCAAGTGGGTTAACTGATTAGGTCTCTTCAATACTAAAAGTTCTCCTTTTCAGGCACATACAACTCACACCGAACTTCTTGATCTGAAACCGCTTCCAGTGACTGCACTTGGCAATGATATTTATGAAGCATTGTATACGTTTACACATTTTAACCCCATACAGACTCAGGTTTTCATTTTTGCTTCCATTTATTCATTTTCCCGTCGTCTCCTATCTCTGACTTCTGAATTTTCTCTGGATATGAATTTCCAAGCTTGTTCTGATATGAACTTTTTTTTTTTTTACGGCAGGCCTTTCATGTGCTATACCATACAGACCAAAATGTTCTTCTAGGAGCTCCAACAGGAAGTGGTAAAACCATATCAGCCGAGCTTGCTATGCTCCATCTGTTTAACAATCAGCCTGATATGAAGGTTTACCTTTCTTTTTGCCACTTACCTTTTGTCAACTGTCCTGTAGCCACATCTGAATTTACTAGTGTGTCTTTGCCAATTAGAATTTTTTAGTCATCTTTTTACAGGTCGGAGATGACTTTTTGTTAAGGAGCCTCATTATGCAATACCAAAACAAAAGTTCACATTTTCATTGATTTTTGTGTTAAATTGTTTCTACTCACGGACCAAACCTTTCAGATATAATTTATAGTTCGAGTTATTGCATTGATGCAGGTCATATATATAGCCCCTCTGAAGGCTCTCGTTCGAGAAAGAATGAATGATTGGAGGAAGCGTCTTGTTTCCCAGCTTGGAAAACATATGGTACTCACTCTTTTTGGGCATAGTATAAAAATAAATATTCCAAGCATAAACATCTGATATAATCTGTCTTTAGGTTGAAATGACTGGGGATTACACCCCGGATTTAACAGCTCTTTTAGCTGCGGATATCATTATTTCCACCCCCGAGAAATGGGATGGAATCAGTCGTAATTGGCATACTCGATGCTATGTTAAGAAGGTAAACTGTAATTTGTACAGTACTTCTCTTAACAATAAATATTTTCTTTTTATTACACTATCTACTATCCTGAAATGAAATTAGGATTAGAGGTTGTACGTAATCTAATATTAAAAAAAGGTTTTTTTTGGTATCATAGCATCAATCTGTATTATCACTTGCGAATTTTTAAAATTTATAGGTTGGATTAATGATATTGGATGAGATTCATCTACTTGGCGCTGATCGTGGACCAATATTGGAGGTATGCAAATAAGTTATGATATTTATTTCATACAACGTTCTTTTTGAAATGACGACTTCTTCTAAACACTTTAGTCGGCAATATTGTATCTTTTTTGTAAAGTTCGTGAAAGAAACATTTTTTTTTCTCTGTAAACAGAGGAGAATAGAGTGTGGGCATAAAACCTTTTATTGCCTGAGTTTAGTACTATGTAGACGAATTTAAAGCTTAAGCTTGTGGAATGGTGGACTTATGTCAACCACATTTGGTTACCGAAGACACCTATCACATTGAGAACTCATTTTTGGGGGATAAATGTAATTAGAAACCACTTGACTTTTCAAATGTAATTTCTTTTTCGAGAACTGGTCAAACATATAGTCGGTGGGTTCTGGAAACTTCGTATAATCCAGAATTTACACACTTAGACATGCAGATTTAGTTTGGTAAATCTACACTGTCTTTTTTATCTCCGTTTGGGTGGCTGTATCGTCACAGAACGGATGAGAATTATGTTTAAACCTTGCAAACAAGATGTAGATGAACGATTCTGCTTTGAAGAACGATTCTGCAGCTTTAGCCCATGCTTTAGGACTCAACGTGCACCACTGGCAGTCACTGCTATTTATGGGGAGCGAAGTTTTAATTTATTAATAAATTTTTAAGCTCTTCACCTCCAAATTGGATCTTATAGTTGTTCCTACGATTCTATTTAGTTACTTTGGTTTTAACCTTTTTCTGTCAATCATGCTTGATTTAGGACTCTTTTTTATCCATATGGGAATTTTGTTGTCTACACCACGTGCTGGTATGTATAGATCCTGTAGATTTTGAAATTATGTTATGCTCACAGGTTATTGTGTCACGGATGCGATATATATCATCACAGACTGATCGTTACATTCGATTTGTTGGTCTCTCAACAGCTTTAGCAAATGCACAGTAAGTTTTGTTTATGTAATTTTTTTGTTTAAATAATTTTTTGTTATCTATTTTTCTATTTGTTTCCTTTTTAAATCTACTGTAAGATGTACCCATTTTAGTGCTTATGGGTGTTCGCTGTCAGAACTACTGTGCTTTGCGAGTACTAAGTTTTTAGCTTGCATTGAAATCCATTTAGAAGAATCAAGGGTTCTCTTATAACTTTTCAGTACATGATTTGCTAACCTAGGACACTCGGAGTGTAGGTTTGATTGATCATATAATTTCTTTTCTAGTCCTGCCAAGTTCTGTATCAGTCAAATACCAATGTTCACATAACTACATTATGTATGCTCGTCTGCATATTTTATTTATTTTTATGAGCTAGTATTCTATGATCAGCTGTCTCTGATTTTTGTAAATGCTTTTGAGAATTATGACATATCAATGCATGTGCTGCATAGTTGCATCTTGTTTATATCTGAGGTGTGTAAGCAGAAAACAATTCAAGCATACTTTCTTCTCACTTCTTAATCATTTTTTACGAGCATTCTAAGTGATCTTCCAGTGATTTGGCTGACTGGCTGGGCGTGGAAGAAAATGGTCTGTTCAATTTCAAGCCCAGTGTTAGGCCTGTTCCTCTTGAGGTTCATATCCAGGCAAGTAATATTCCACGGCTTCCTAATTTTGTCTTTGTATAACTGCAGCAACTTTGCATGTGAATTTGCATCTCCACCATTTGTTAGACCATCTATTATTATGAGGAATGACATAAAGATCCGTATGGCTAAGATTTTGATTCAGATGCAATCTTCTTACTCAGTCCTATTGCGAGTAAAGAAGCTATGTTAATTTTCCGGCATGGTTTTCCTGATCAGGGATATCCTGGGAAGTTTTACTGCCCAAGAATGAATAGCATGAACAAGCCCACTTATGCAGCGATTTGTACCCATTCTCCAACAAAACCTGTTCTTATATTTGTTTCTTCGCGTCGTCAGACAAGGCTTACTGCATTGGATCTCATTCAGGTGAGAATCAAAGCCATTTTCAATTTTCTGTAAATTCTCTTTTATCCACTTAACCAACTTCGCCATTTTTTATTTCCACAATAAAGTATGCAGCTTCAGATGAGCACCCAAGAAAATTCCTGTCTATACCTGAAGAGTCACTTCAGATGATACTTTACCAAGTAACCGACCAGAATCTTAGACACACGCTGCAATTTGGTATTGGTTTGCACCATGCTGGGCTTAATGATAAGGATAGATCTCTCGTTGAGGAACTTTTCGCAAACAACAAGATTCAGGCAATTTTTTTTTGGGATAGATCAATCATGCTCGAATAGCTTTTCAATGCTGAATTCTGCCTAATATTTTTTTGGATCTTTCATGCCCGTATAATCTTTCAGATATTGGTTTCCACCAGTACGTTAGCATGGGGTGTGAACCTTCCAGCTCATTTGGTTGTTATAAAGGTCAGTGAAAGTTTTATATGGCCTTCCAGATCTGCATTCTTCTTCATATAAGGGGCTTGCACTATTCCGTATCTATTGTTTGTCTACCATTATTAGGGCATGGTCATTTGTTTTTATTCATTATTTCCCACCGTTTACCTTCAGGGTATATGCCGACCATAATTAATCTACGACAAGCAATAAATTTCACTTTAAATACATGAATGATACAAGTATTGAACTGACAGCCCGCAGAATAATATCCTGATTCATGACTATCAATCCTGGATCTCTTCAAGCCATCCACAAGTTGCCATTTTAAAATTTTGTCATGGAAAATAATTACAACAGATTTAGGAGTTGATGGATATTTTTTTTTACAACAATCCATTGCCTCGAGTCTCATGAGCAGAAAGAAGCCAAATTTATTAAGAAAACATCATACAGTTAGTCGGAGGTATTACCCAATCAGTAGAATTTCTGCCAGGTTGACGAACAAAATTGATGTAGTGATTATAGTGATTGCAAGGCTTAAACCGATTACTTGGGGGCAAACTTCTATTATATGTTGGTCCATATTCATGTGTTGTTTTGATATGGGATAACTTCCGACTTCTATAACCTTCAACATATCTGTTAATAGCCCTCTCTCATCTCAGTATTAGAGAGATGGTTCACCACATGCTCTCACATTTTTTCCTAAATCCTTAACATAAATGGTTTTTGAATATATTTGCGTAATGGTGTTAGGTTTGGCTATCCGGCTTTTAGTTAGATACTAGGCAGTTTAGCAGAACTAGAACACACACTAGATAAAAAAGAAGGGATTTACATGGTTAGGTCCATGTGATCTACGTCTACAATTGAAATAAGGAAGTCAATTACTTCTAAAGAATTGAGGGTTTAAGATCACAACTCCTATTTATAGACTTGAGATTAGGGTTGTGAACATACTAGCTGCCCTTTGAGTGCAAGACTCCACATTCCCAACACAGTTTGTCAAACTTCCTCCATTTGACTAATAGGCTGTAAAATTGCCCTTTGAATGCAAGACTCCTTGTTCTTAACAATCTCTCGCTTGAAGGCTTTATTACGTCAATTGCGCTCCATGCTAGTGCAATGCCTTCTCAACAATTCACAACCTCTCAACAATTCACGATGAATGCCAGTTGAAGCTATTGAATGCTTAACTTATCTTGCATCACGACCTCTGTGAGCATATCTGCTGGATTCTTTGAACCAAGGATCTTCTCCAGTTGTAAAGTACCTGTCCTCTGATGAATTGACATCTCAACAGGATGTGTTTTTTCATGAAATACACGATTCTTGGCGAGATAAATGGTACTTTGGCTGCCACAATATGAAGGACACTCTTCTTGCTTCTTGTCTAGTTCTTCAAGTAAATTCTTCAACCACATAAGATCTTTACTGGATTCAACCAGTCATGTACTCTATTTCGGTAGTTGAAAGAGCAACACTTCTTTGAAGTCTAGACATCTAACTGGTAGTTGTATCCCCCCACTGTAAAGACATAACGAGTTGTATTCTTGAGAGGTTGTTTGCAGCCACCTAAATCACCATCTGAGTAACCTCTCAGAACAACTTAACGGGTCTAGACATAACGAGTTGTATTCTTGAGAGGTTGTTTGCCTCTGAAACACTATGCTACCTTCCAGGTTTCATTTAAGTATCTCAACAACCGTTTGACAGCTTCCCAATGGCTCTCCCTGGACATGAACCGGCTAACAACTCCCACTTCATGTGCTATAATGGTCTCGTGCAAACTATAACATACATGAAACTACCAACTGATGACGCATAAAGGTGGAACTGTAGCAGCTGGTTCTGGTGGAATTTGAGCTGTGGAAATTAGTTCTTTCTCCTCCTCCTCAACCTCTGTGATCCTACTGCAGCGATGTCTCCTGATACTCCAATTTCTTCAACTTCATCTTCAAACACATTATGGTCCTCCTTAATTTTTGAATCTGCTGGAAGTTTATCTTTATACGTTTCGTATTTTTAAGACAACATCCCTGCTTCTGTTTGCTCTCCTTTTATGAAAGTCCTGTAACCCATGCTGTCTGATCCATAGACAATGAAAGTTCATTTCTTTGACCTTGGATCTAGCTTGTCTAACATAAACATTATAACCAAAGATTTTAAGATATGCAAGATTTACCTAGGAATTTTGAAACAAATAGGAACTGAAGATCCTCGATTAATTAAGCCGCTGTAATTGACTGCATCTGCGCATAACATCTTTGGAAGCCCTGCATGAAGTCTCGTGCTCGTAGCTCTTTCGTTCAAAGTTCGGTTCATCCTCTCCTCAAATTTCATTTTGTAAGGAGCTTCTGAAATTTCAATGTTGAACACAATAACGAATAAACTCAGTGCTGTTGTAGTCCTCACCATTATCAGACTTCATATACTTTACCTTCAGATAAGTTTCAATTTCAACAACAATTTTCCATTTCTTAAAAGTAGAGAAAACATATTTATATTTCAGGATGTAAACGCTATCTTTTGAGTTTAGTTGTCTACCAACATTATAATTTGATCCTCCCATTGACACTCCCATTGAAGAGACTGTGTAAGTTTTTTTTTTCATTTTTTCACAAATGAAACCTTTTTCTGCTTGCCGAACACACACGATTTGCAAAAATCATTTTCAACTTTCGTTAGGTTAGTAAACTGACCCTTAGCCGCTAGAATCTTCTTACCTCACTCATGTACCCCATCCTCTGGTGCCATGAGTGGACAGACTTCGTCCATCAGTAACTGCATGGACTTCATTTTCTGGTAAGACTTACCTGTTTTCTTCCCTGGGGCAATAATCAAGTTGCCTTTGCTTACTTTCCACTGACCACTTCCAAATGTAACATCATATTCCTGATCATCCAACTGCCAGCTGCCCCACGGCTATCAGCATCATCACTTCCTCTAGTGTCCATGTGGTTTGCAAGGTAGTTTTCAACTCCCATGTCGGTGATGTCTAGGGTCTCGTCAGCTAGCTGAACCTTCCCAAGGTTACCAAACTTTCAGATTATTCATCATCCCAGGGATGAATGTGACATGGAATGATGCTCCAGAATCCATGGTCGGAATTTTCATCACAACAGATCAAAGCATCACAGTGACCTTCTTACTAGGGCTTGACACTGGTTTTTGAAGTTCCCCATTTGTTTGCAATTAAAACGGGTAATATCCTTTCTATTTTCTTGACTCCCGTCACTCTCTTGGTTTTGATCTGGTTTTTGAAGTTCCCCGTTTGTCTCGAACTCCATTTAGCTTAGCAGTTTGGTTATCTGACTTTTAGTTAGATATATTGGCTGTTTAACACATCCAAAACACATACTAGACAAAAGAGACGAGAGATTTTATGTGGTTCAGTTAATACGACCTACATCTACGGTTGAACTAGAACGCCACTTTTATTTTTGTAAGTGTTGAGGGGTTGAAGATAGTAACTACAAATGATCCTGGAGATTAAGGATGTAACAATCTATTCAGTAGTTGGTCAAGCTTCTTCCCTTTTAATGCAAGACTCTACATTCCGAGCAAATGGACTCTGATGCATAGTTGGTGCTGGGCCTTACTGTATACCAGGCCCAATTATAATCGTATCTAAAAGCTTAAGCTATTACAAGGATGAATCATAGCATATTGGGTTTCATTGCTCATTTGAGAAGCAGATGGATTACTCTCTTGTCTTGTTATATCGTGGATTAAATAATAAGATTTGTGCTTCATACACTAAGATTATGCCCCAAAGAACTGATAAACTTGTACTCTAATTTAGGATTCTTTTAGTACATATTGTATTGGGTTTCATTGCTCATTTGAACTTAGTTCCAATTCCAATGTGTCGTAACTCGTATTTACTAAACCCTTTCGCTTTCCTGGTTTCCCTTATATTCTACACGTATCAAGTTCTTTTTGCCTGCTACTTATGTTGTTTTAAAGGTGGATAGATATTTATTAGTGGATATCATTACGTGCTCAACCTAATATATACGAGCTTTATGGTCTTCCATAAAGGTATATCCAAAATTATCCTTCAGTAAGGATTTTGTTTGTTTTAATTATCAGTGTGTGACCAAGTGTAAGTTGCAGTGTTCGGAAATTGACACTTTCCCAAGCATGTGCATACATGGGAAAACACACATGAATGTGGATGCATGTGCATGCGTTTGGGGAACATATGCACAAGTCATTATTTTTTTTCATTTTTTAATTAATTTAAAAAATATATATATTCCGGGCGCCCTCGGTGCCCCGGGCTGCCCAGGGGCCCCCAACGACTATAAGTTGCCTGCTTGGTTACTTATTCGAAGTTGGGTTATGTATAAGGATTAAATGACTCTATTTTGTTGATTCACTATTTGACCACTTCTACGTTTCTCTTTCTTTCAACATTCTTAAGGTTGGAAATATTTTTTGGGTATCCCTTGGTAGGTTAATTCAATTAGTTGTCCTTGCCATAATCGCCTCTTTTTTTTTAATATAAACCCTTGCTTTTATTGATAATGGATGTCGAAAATTACATGATTTTGACGAAGGACCTCAGCCCTAAAAAAATATAATAGAAGCTTCAAAATAAAAATCTAGTAATTTTCTACCCATTGAATGGTCCTAAAATAAATCAACGGAAAACTAGATTCGGATTATACGTGGACACTTCTTGTCCATCCGAACCAGCTAAGTGAGAAGGGTAAACTGTCCCGCCTCCTCAAAACCTTTTCTGGTAAACTTCCGGGTAGAGAAAAATTCGGTAAAAGGAAAAAAAGTATGGCACCAGACTTGACTCCCTGTACAAGGATGTGCGTGCATGCCTACCCACTAAACTAACCTATCCGCCTATCCCCAATAGTAAATATGGTCCACATGTTGGCATCTTGATGATTTTTCATGTCTTGAGTGATTCTTCCTTTGGTTGACTGATTTGAGCTCTCCTCATCATTAGAAATTTGGGTTGAGACCCTGCAGGATGCTCCTCTCACTTAGGCAGGATAGCCAAGACATCTTGGATACCGTCAGCAATTCTTGTATCATCGTGATGGAGGGCAATATCACTTTGAGGTCGATACAGCTATCCCATCAAACCTATAGGAACGCCTGCACTTCCAAATCTCTCAGCATACAATTAAAGGGATTAGAGTATGCAAGAAAGATAACACCTTACCACCTAACCATAATCACCTCTGAACATTTATATTAGCTATCTATAAAGAAACCTCTATTTAGTTTGAATGCACCAACTCCTTTCTGGAATTTACGGGGAGAAAAACTCCTTTCTTAGAATCATTTTTACTGCCAATTTATAGTTGGTCAGAATTACTCTAAGGTACATATTTTAGCTGATCCTTGCTTAGAATCATTTGTATGGCTGATGGCTTATGTTCCATGTTCAGTTTTCTTTCACTTCACAATATGCAGTTGTGCCCTTTTTTCAGGGAACAGAATATTTTGATGCAAAAGCAAAGAGATACGTAGATTTCCCAATTACAGATATTCTACAAATGATGGGCCGAGCAGGTCGACCACAGTACGATCAGCATGGAAAAGCTATTATTCTTGTTCACGAACCAAAAAAGAGCTTCTACAAAAAGGTGTGGATGTATATTTTATTCGTCACTGCACATCCTACTTTTGCATCAAGTGAAATAATCGGATTGTGTTTCCATTTCACAGTTTCTCTACGAACCTTTTCCAGTTGAAAGTAGCCTCAGGGAACAGTTGCATGATCATTTCAATGCCGAGATAGTTTCTGGAACAATTCGCCATAAAGAAGATGCAGTACATTACCTTACCTGGACGTATTTGTTTCGCAGATTGGTGTGTTTCTTTCTCCCCTTATTATTCATATATGAATTGGTGTCCTATCTGCAGACCAATATAGTTTACTCTTCAATGCCATCTATTGTATCAAAGGGAAAGTCTCCTAAGGTGTAGCTGCCGTTTATTATTGTTGTTGAGAATGTCTTACATGGGTTTGAGACATGAATATAAGCCTTATAAGGAATTGTGGTGCTACAATCAACTACCTTATCCTATTTTAATGAGAGTAACTCACATAATTGGTCCACATGCAAATGTGCTCACACGTGACCTGAGCTCACATAGGGAGGTTTGTTTTCTAACATGGTCTAGGGCCGATATTGTTTCTGGAGGAAAGTCTGGAGTGAACTGGCCCCAAGGCCAATGGGGGTTGGCCCAATTGAGTATTACCTTTGTGTTAGCCCAGGTTTCAATAAGGTTTATAATTGGACTTGTGAGCGTTCATAATGTCCCACATGGGTTTGAGACAAGAATATAAATCAACTTATAAGGAAATATGATGCTACAATCAAATTACTTTAGGCTTAAAATTTTAATGAGTAGTACACATTTTCTCCACACATGACCCGAGCCCAGATAGGGGATCTGTTTTCTAACAATAGTTTCTTTTAACGTGATAATTTCTAGGCTTCGGCGTTGGAGTGAACCATAGGAAGAGGATCCAGATCAAATCAAGCTATAGGCTAAGGGTCTGTGTCAAACCCAAAGAGGGAAATTGTTGAAAGATACTATTCACATACAGGATAACTTTCTAGCATAGAAAAGAGAGGATTTCATTCTTCAGAGCTTACTTCTTTCATGTTTTTAGCCTAGATTCATAGGATTACAATAAACGCTTCTTAAATGCAGAAACTGAAAAGGTTGAAAAAAGTAATAGATGCAGAATTTGAAAGTTGCTCTTCCCAATTGTACCTCTTCACTGTTGAGCCCAAACAGAATTGAATGCTTATCTGCGACTTTGAAGTCAGGGGTCTAACACTATAGCGGTTACGTTTTAAAATGCCACATACTTGAAATCCTTGCGGTAGCTGTTAGATGAAGTATGCTCAGAAAATCTTAAAATGCCACAATCAAACTGTAGAGCTAATTCTGTACACTCGTTATATTATGAATAAAAACAAATTTTTGATTAAAAAACTTAAAAGAGAAAATACCATGTATAAGGTGAAACTAAAAGCTTGAAAATAGTTGAATATGTCATTCAAAATATATTTACTAAATATGTCTTAACATAGGCTGATGATTTTTAGTTATCAATTTTTGATTTTCTACATATCGAGTAACATACATTTTCTAGATGTTTTTTAAGTTAAAGTGATTTTCCATTAGTTGCAGAGGTGTTTCTTATGTATTCAATTCAATCGACTTCTATATTTTGTAAGTGGAATTTGTTTTACATTTGTAATATCGTCGAGTAAGGAAAGCCCGAAAACTAAATCTAAGCAACCCTAGTTATTTTTTCTTAAGAGTTTTATTCCTTCTTTGCATGTCATTTCTGAATGTATTTCTTCTATACTTCTCTAGTTTCATTCACTTATACAAAATGTCATGTCATATAACAGGTGGTAAATCCAGCTTATTATGGTTTAGAGCATACAGATTCTGGGACTCTTAGTTCATACTTGTCAAGGTGCTATGACTTCCATTCCCAAATTCTCATATTGGTGACTTATTTTTCACCTTTTTTTATTGCATCCTTCCAACAGAATGGTGATGGCAACATTTGAGGATCTTGAAGATAGTGGTTGCATTAAAATTGATGAAAGCAGGGTGGAACCAATGATGCTAGGTTCAATAGCATCCCAGTATTACCTAAGATACATAACTGTATCAATGTTTGCTTCCAATATAGAAGCAAATACGTCACTTGAAGTTAGTCTAGTTCCCCAGGAGATTTACTGTCTAATGGTTATGTGCTTTCAAATCTCTTAACTATTTTCTGTTTTAGGATTTCCTTCGTGTTCTCTCTGGTGCTTCGGAATATGATGAACTTCCTGTGCGTCACAATGAAGTAAGTACTATTTGTCAAAATAAAAACCCAAGACATTATGGAATTTATTTTGAAATGTCCCATTTGGTCGTCCAAATATTAGTTTTGCACTTTGCCTTTCTTATTTATTTTAAGTTTGTCGACTGGCTTTTGTGTTATATTGTTCATTCCTATGCTGACTTATTTGGATAAGTAATAATTATGATATTTGCCACTTGTTGTAAGGTGTTATGTTTCTTTATTTTGAATACCTATTCTAATCACAGCACGCCATGATTTGTTGAACAACTTAAATATTGCTTTTTGTTCCATCACAAAGGATGGTAGCATTATTTTGAAGCTGTTAGATACGGCAGGGTGCCCTTTTCCTCCTCTGACTGGTGATGTGGTGATATGCTTCAGATTTTGTCTTCGCCAGGAAAAATAAAATTAGTTCATTATTTGCAATAGATACTTGAAGTGCATAATTCAAAATTTGTAGGTATGATTAGCTCTAACTATTCACATTCTCCCTAAAGTCCTTATAAATTCCTCTAGGTAATCATTCATCATGCTTCAAATGCTTAACTTGAAATAGCAGATATTGCTTCAAATACTTAACTTGAAATAACACATAGTTGATGAGTTCCTTAATGTTTTCATAGATATTCAGCATCTTCAATATTAGTGCTGCCATGAGTTGGAAATGATTAAACTAAAGCAAAAAGTATCAATTTAAAAATTTATGCCACTTACCAGTAGTTATGAGACCATTGCACATCATTTGTGTTTCACCGTGTTATACAGAGAGCTGTGAATCTGACGTAAATCACTAATGTGTAGATGTTATTTTTCTTTTACAGATTTTGTAAATGCTACTAAATATGAATTATCGCTTTTGTAAGAACATTGTATTATTTATTTTTCATTCTTTATTATATTCACTGAGAAGCATGGCGTTTTGTTCTAATTGTATTAACATTTGACTATTATCCTCAAGTGATTTCATGTTACATCCCTTTCATGTTGTTTGTTTTACAGGAGAATCACAATGCTGAATTGTCCAATAAGGTTCGCTACATGGTTGACAAGAGCCTTCTTGATGATCCTCACGGGAAAGCAAATCTACTTTTTCAGGTTCCTATGGCCCATTTTTCCATATCTAAACTAATCGGTTTGAATGCAGATCCTGTTTGATAGAACAACGTACTTTGGCCTCATTGATGCACTGTTCTATTCGTTGAATTGGAATTATGGGTTAAATTTTGGAGTTTAATTCGCTTTCTGTGTTTTATATATTAAACTATATTTAGATCACTTTGCATATCCTAATTTCGAGACATGGCTGGTCACGTGAAGGCAAGATATTGTATTTTATATTTTTGTTTTAAAAAAAAATTTGTTTGCTTTAACATATTGCAGAACCTAGAAAACCTTCTTCATCTCTTATTTTCTTTCAGTTTTTTGGTCTTAAATTCTCAATTATTGATTCTGTGAAGAAATGATTGGGTTAAGACGGCAGTTGAGTAGATGTAATGGATAATATTGCTGTTGAGGATTATGACTCTCTTATGCATATTGTATTAATTCGTGAAACTGGGTAGCCTCTTTTTGACTATTTTCTGGGGTACAGGCACATTTCTCCCGGATTGAACTGCCAATCACTGACTACATCACAGATTTGAAGTCGGTGCTTGATCAAAGTATTCGTATTATTCAGGCCATGATAGACGTATGCGCCAACAGCGGATGGCTCTCAAGTACGATTACATGCATGCATCTATTGCAAATGGTCATGCAGGTAATCCTTCTACTCCCACTCTTAACTATTAGTAGTTGTAATGTCGCCACACTTGTTTTGAAACAGGTAAATTTCAAGTAACAGTTTCACTAAGTCCGTATATTGATGGTTTCTATTTCCTCACCTGACGTCTTTTTTCCTTTTTCCTATACAAGATAGAGTTGTATGTTAACTTTCTGAAGCAGTCTTTTTTTAGACAAAATTTGTATCCCCTCAGTAAATATTTTTTGCTGTATTGCAGGGCTCGTGGTTTGATGAAGATTCTTCTCTGTGGATGCTATCATGTATGAATGAAGATCTTGCTTCCACACTGAACCAGAAAGGTGTCTCAACCATCCTGCAGTTGTTTGAGCTTTCTCTAGCTACTTTGCAGACTTTCACTTCAAGTTCCACAGGCTTGAGGTTACATGAGGTCAGAAATCTGCTGCATCAAAGCTATTTGCGTTTTAGGTTTTAGGGATTAGGATTTAGGGATTAGAATTTAGGATTTAGGGTTTAGTGCATCAAAGCTATTTGCGTGCAATGTCTCATTACCTGCAAATCAGACTCTGCCTAAGGGCGGGATTTACTGGGTATGTTTTGGTTGTGGTTTGGTTGGTCTCATTGCCTGCAAAGTCTCTTAATACCACAATTTCCATCTCGTATTAAATTAAGGCATATTGTTCTCAAGTGGGTATTAAGCTTTAGTTATATGGTACAGTAATATATGAATATGTTTTATTGTTCATGTGTCTATGCATCTTTTTCCATGGTAATATTAACTGCTCGTAGTCGCACGATTGTGAATATCCATGTCCAAATACTTTCAGGAGCTACGGCATTTTCCCAATATTCATGCTCAGTTAAAAGTTCGGAAACAAAATGAGGGTGACAGGTCTCATTTGAGTATGAGCATTCGATTGGAAAATACAAATCGACATAAGAAAACATGGAGAGCATTTGCTCCTCGCTTTCCGAAGGTAATTTCATATCAGATGGAGATTTCAAGTCATTGTTGAAATAAAAAGCTGATGATAAATGTCTCCTTGCACAGGTAAAAGATGAAGCATGGTGGTTGATTCTTGGAAATACCTCAACCTCTCAACTATATGCATTGAAGCGAGTTTCTTTCAAAGATGTCCTTCAAACGAAGATGGATATACCGCCAAATGTGGATGACTTCCGGGTAAAGTATTCATTTTCTTTGACCCTATACTTCCAACCTCTGCTGTATTCCAACACCCATCTTCCTACGATCTGCTTTGTTGCTTCAAAATCGTCATTTCCCGTTTGTTTCTTTATGTTATGTTCCACAGGATTTGAAATTGCTGGTGGTATCAGACTGTTATCTTGGTTTCGACATGGAGTACTCCATTGATAAACTCATGAGATAGATGGACTCTTCATGATACACAAGGAACCCATTGTCTGTCTACTCACGAGAATACCTGCGCAAGGATCCAAGCAGGCAGAGAGATCACATCTGCAAGCCGTTCTGATCAAATTACTATGGACATTTTGTAACTGGTACAAGTCTTTTTGCATGCTACACATTTTGTGTGTAAGTAGCATTTTGTACACGAGCGATTAGGAAGAATCAAGTATTATTTTGCATTAATCTTTTGTAATTATGTAGTTCATACACAAGAGAACAGATTATTTGCCATTCTTCCATTCAAGCACTTACAAACCATTTACACTACTTTCCTCGAAGGGAAGTTTGAAGCCGCCATTTCGGTTCAATATGGCTCCGCCACTTGTTCTAGAACCCCCGCGCTCCGCTGCCATCATGCAACCAACTGCGCAGGCATCCCTCTTGTGATTTCACTCAGGAGGTCCGCCTTTGGGTTACACGGTGTAAGAGCCTACTCGCACTCCGTTTGACCCTTCATCAGATGGTGGTTCGCACAGCCCCTGACCTGTAACAAGCACCCCCTGTGCTACGTAGTCGAATCAACCGCACATTCGCACAGAGGACTGGTATGCACTTCCTTCTTTGACCATCAACAAATTGCCCCGATACAAATTGTAGTGATTGCAGCCTTCCACTTGATGGAAGAAGCGCAACAATGATGTTGCTCGCTCCGGTGGCAGTTTTCTGACTCCAATGGGAGGAATTCTATTGGCATTTTAGACAGCAATATGCACCACCATGATAGACTATGTATTGTAATAAGCAGAGAACTTGTGCAAAGCAATCTGCGAGAAAAGAGACTTTTTTGTTGTATTGATATCGATAACTATATATTGCCTACAATCAGTCATGCAATACATAACAGAAAAACCAAAAAACAGCAGAAGTTACAAACTAAAATTTTTTTCATAACAAACTAACTCCCGACTACATTACTGGAAGCATGAGGGCTGTGACTTGGTCTGGTGTAGAGGCAGACTTAGATCGTGTGCTGACAAATCCTTCCCTAAACTAAACTGTTAGTCTCAATTTATCACATGACTAGAAGTCATTCAAAGAGCATACCTTATCTTGAGGAATAAGTCCAACCTTAAAAGTTTGGTCATAATATCAGCAATTTGATCATGAGTTCCGCAGTGATCCAGATAGACTGTTGCCATCTTTGATTAGTTCACTTAAAAAATGAAATCTGATATCGTTATTTTTTTGATCTCCCATGTAGAACATGATTTTTGGAGAGCTGGATTGTGGAGCTGTTGTCATAATATATTGTTGTGGGAGATTCTTGTTTCTGCTGAAGATCCTGCAATATCCTGTGCAACCAGACAACTTGGCAAGCTCCTCCAGCAGCCGTTATGAATTCTGCATTTGTAGTGGATAATGAAACGATAGACTGCTTCTTGGATGACCACGAGACAACGACAAAATCAATAATGAATACATGTCCTGAGGTACTAGGATGGTCATCAACATCTCCTACGTAATCATTGCCAGTGTAGCCAATGAGTTTTGCATTTCCTTTCTTCCTGAAGAACAAGCCAAGGCTGGTCCCTTTCAGATAACACAATACCCTCTTTGTTGTTTGAAGATGAGATTGAGATGGAGTTTCCATGAACCTGCTAATATAGCTTACAACAAATATAATGTTTGTCCGTGTTACTATTGCATACATTAAGCTCCCAATGATCTGTTTATAAAATGTACTGTCTATCCTTGATTGCTCTGTGTGCTTGCTTAGCTTGCATCCAGGAACTATAGAATTTAAAACAGAATTGCACTCAGACATATTGAATATTTTCAAGACTTCTTGCACATACTTTGCATGATTAACAAAGATGCCTGCTGCACTTTGCATCATGTCGAGACCAAGAAAGAATCTCATCTTTCCTAAGTCAGTCATCTTGAACTCATCCATCATAGAGCATTTATACTAAAAGAACATTTCATTACAGTTTCCTGTCTAGATTAGGTCATCAACATAAAGGAAAACGATCAGAAACACACCTTCCTTCACTTTCATGAGTAGAGTATGTTTATATGGGCATTTTTGAAAGCCTTCATGAGTAAAATAGGCTTCTATCCAACTATACCAGGCTCTAGGAGCTTGTTTTAGTCCGTAAAGTGCCTTGTTCAAGCAATAGACTTTATCCTCTTGGCCGTTCTGCTCATATCCTGGTTGTTGTGCTACATAGATTTCTTCCTTGATTTCACCATGGAGGAAGGCCGACTTAACATCTAGTTGATAGATTTCCCAACCATGCAGTGGTAAGAGGGACAGAACAAGCCGAATAATGTCTAGTCTTGCTACAGGAGCAATCACTCCTATATAATCCATACCAAACCCCTGCAAATATCCCATAGCTACAAGCCTTACCTTGTGCTTGTCCACTGCTCTTGTTTCATCATATTTGGTCTTGAAGATCTATTTCACTCCCATAGTTTTTTCTCCTGGGAGAAGTGTAGTAAGTTCTTAAGTGTTGTTTTTCTTGATGGAATCCATTTCCGTATCCATGTCTTGCCTGCAACTATCGCATTTGACAGCTTCCTTAAAGGAAGTTGGATCACTTCCTAAATAAAGAGCACTGATATCATTAGTTGCTTCTACAGTACTTCTCCAGTGATATAATCAGATTATCCACATTGGTTCTCTTCTGATTCTGCTTGAGGACACTGAGTCATGGCGAGAAACTTGAGAAAGATTTCTGACATGCCCTTGGTCTATCTGATCTGATCCTTTGTTTCCTCAGTGATGGTTTGAGATGTGTAGGGATTGATGCTTCCTTTTCGGCTTGACACACTTTTATCAACCACTTCTTGAAATGGATTCAGCTCTTCTCTTAAGTCAAGATCAAGTGCAGAGGGTAAAGAGACATCAGCAGAGGCTTCATTCTAGTCACAACTTTTTTGCTCATCAAACTTCACATCTCGACGTATTATGATCTTCTGTGAAATATGATCATAGAGTCGATATGCCTTGGATTCTTCACTTACACCAAGATGAATACACTATACACTTCGATCTGAGAGCCTAGTTCTTTTTGCAAGCAGAAATATGAGCAATGACATCCAAATACCTTAAAGTAAGAGACTGAGAGCTTAAGTCCACTCGAGCCTTCCTCAGGAGTCATGTCTTTAACAGTCAACGTGGGACTCCAATTCTGTGTTCTAGCTGTAGGATGTAAGAAGATCTCCAGATTCTCTCCTTCGGAAAGGCAGTCTTTCTTTGTTTTCCAATAAGATAATTTTCACACAAGTTGTCTTCAAATGAGTAGTGTGGTAATCCTCTCACCATGTCTCGCTGCAGAAGAGTTTTTAATAAGGTTATAATATTTTACTTAATAAAATATTGACGTGCACAGATTATTTTATGTAATGAATTTCGTGTCTCGACTGTGAAACGAACGACATATAATTGGTTAACTAGTAAATAATGACTTTTATGACAAAAAGATGTTTTTGGGCATGCTTAGCAATAGAGTTTTTTTGGTAGGCGGCAAGGAAATTATTATGCACCAATATCATACAATGAGTCTCCGAAGAGAATAATTATAAATTTGATTATAATTATTTTTTGTATTTTTATATTAAATATTAATATTTATTATATTACATATAAATATAATTTGTGATTGTGCCTTTCCTTTAAAAAATCTTTGATATGACACTAGTCGCATAGGTGGCACCTAGGTGGCCTAAAATTCCAGGCCTCCAGGGATGTCCCATCACTTTCTCAAGCACTACCATTATTTGTTTTGGTAAGTAAATGGATTATCATGAACACCACTAATATGTACAGAGAGAACTACCGAATAAACATGAAAATCATCTATACTAAGCATGAAACTGCGGAGAAAACAATAGTTTTGGCGGGCATTACCAATCCGAAATGGAACTTGCAGTTGGAGTCATATACTTCGCTGTATACCATGCCAAACAGTGTGATCTTGATGATTTCCACAACATTTTCCATTCCAACTTCATCTTTAAAAAAAAATTATTGATGACTGCCGACCTCTCCACCAATAGTTTGTACAAAACGAAAAGTAAAAACAGAATCTAAAATACACAAAGATAATTCCTCTCTTTTGGTATAAAGCACAGTCTTTGTTCTTTCTGGCCCAGCAGGCTGGCCCATTCTAGCGCATCATCCTTTCTCCTTGTATCTTTCCTGCAGCGAGGAGCCCCAACAGGATTATCCTCGTGAAAGCAGTGTGTCATTCATGTTGCCTTTTATCTTCCTGCAGAACATGTCCAGCTATCGAGCTCACAATCGTCCAGCAGATTCAGCATATTAGCAACTCGCATCATCCCCTCAATCATTTCCTTTATGCAACTCGCATCATCCCCTCACATAACCAATGTATTTGATCATTAGATATCAGCAAATATATAAAGAAGCAGTCTTTGATAGTCCTGTGGGTAATTTTTCATCAAAAGTACCTCCTCTGCCGGAGGTGAGAGCTAAGACCTTAGCTAATCACCTCCGAGTTTCACAAGGCCGCAAATGATTCCGCTTGGAATCTGGCAAGCAACCGTATCAGTCAGTCTGAGAGTCATCGTATTGGTATCAACACAGTGCATAACCCGGGTAAGAACTCTAATAAGCACCCAACTTCATCAAAACGAACAAAAGTGCGCTTTTTCCATACAAACAACATGGTAGCTTGCCACACTGATCTTCGCAATTGTTTCCATGTTCTGGGACATAAAATCCTTGAAATGCATTAATGTGAGCATATGCTGCTTATGTAAAGGAATAATATCCAACCAAGCAAATATTTGAGTCCAAATATCTGATGCATGTTCACATGTGATTAAGAGGTGAGCAGCTGTCTCAATACCTCCACAACACACACATCTTGCAGCTAGAGAATCAAAGGACATTCCACAATTCGTTAAATTATCTATCATGGCTATCCTCTTCTGTAACGGACGCCATATAAAGGCTTGCACCTCTTAGGAGTAATTTTCCCCATGAAAGAGCAAGATCTCCAAGGAGCTCACTCCTTGTTCCATAGCTTTGTAAGCAGAAGAGGCTGAATAATTGACAGTCGGGTCATACAACCATAACCAATGATAACTACTCATCCTCATATGATGAAGTGGCTAGTAGCTTTAGATACAATCATAACACTACCCTTATTTAATATTTTTTTGCCCCAAAAGTAATACGTTTTATTAGATATAATAGTTGTAAAAGTTACACGGTTTCTTCACCTAAAGCTAAAAAAAGACTTCAATCGAAAAAAACCTAGTAACGTTCTACCCATTAACGAACCTACAAAATAAACCAACGGAAAATCCTAGACTTGAATTTTACGGGGTAACTCCTACCCATCCGAGTCACTATGTGGAGAGGGTAAACCGTCCTGCCTCCTTAAAACTTTGCTCGGCAAACCTCTGAGGTAAGAGGGAAATCCGAATAAGAAAAGAGTGCAGCACCCGGCTTGCCTCTCTTTACAATCAAGTGTGTGCATGCCTACCCGGTTTGTACTCTTTAGATCCTTTGCCAGGATCATTTACCTTCCATCACTGCAATTCTTTAATTTCCTCCTTGTTGATGCAACTCCACCTTTTCCAGTGTGCTGCAGACTCAGCTTTTGGTATTGTGGTGGGCATTCTCTTTCAAGTGCTGGACTTCCGCTTCATGCCTATCCGTGCCCTTTTTGTATCGAAGACATTGTCTTTGCACATCCTTTTCAAGCCATGCCAGTATCAGTTTTGTAGGATGAAAACCATGCCTGCTCTCAAATCAGATGCAAATAATTAGGCCAAGAACTCACAATCTCAAACTTCAGTAATTAGCAGTATATCGTAATACTCTATTAAGGAAAACAAATATCAAATGAGGTTAAAATAGAGCACTCCCTGTTGCTTTTTGGTTTTTGGAAGTTGGATGTGTGGAAGATCTCCTTCAGGAGTGAGAGTGAGGTCAGAATAACCCTTTGTCCGGATACTGGAGCACCTTCAAAGCAGTGTGAACAGCGACTCTTCCACAACTCCCAGCATATCACTTGTGGGATCAGCTTATATATGAAGGCCATAACCTGTCCTCCTGCTAGTCTTCTCCAGCTTCTCAATCTTGGATCAAGAGTTATATCTGTTAGAGTGACTCCTAATTTCTGTTGGAAGGATTCCCAAACTTCCTGGGCAAGTTCTCCTGCAGAAAAAAGGTGATCTGCAGATTCTGTTTGTGGGCTCCTTTAACAATAGCAGCATTTGGAAATAAGTGTGATCCCTCGTCTCTGAATATGCTCATCAACTACTACAATTCCCTGATAAATCCTCCACATATGGAAACTTAGCTTCCCTGGGATGTTGGAGTCCCATATCATCTTGTATTTGACTCGAATAGAACTTCTGCATCTGACTAGAGACCATGCTGAATTATTGGAGAATTTCTCATCAGCTGCAACTTCCCATATTTACTGATCTTTTCCAGAACCGATTTCTGTTTCCATCATTTGATTTGGAGTGTAGGCTTGCATTGGTAGGAGTTCAGTGAGAGCATCCACCTCCCAGCAGCTGTTATCTATTAGACTATGAACCAGGGTGTTCTGATCATGTACAGGGAGATTTTGTCCAAGTGTAACACCTCCTATCCACTTATCCCACCATATACTTACTTTTCCTTCTCCTATTTGCCATCTCGTATTCTGAAGCATGATTTCCCTTACTTGTAATAGCCTTTTCCATGCATGTGATGATTTATAGAGTAAACCTGCCTTTGCAGGGATAGTTCTAGAACAATATTTATCCTTCTTGAATACTGCCCAAAGAGAGCTTTGATCTCTAAAGTTCCACCACATCTTCATGCTAAAAGCCTTCACACTGTCCTTCAATCTTCTGATCCCTAATCCCCCTTCTGATGTAGGCAAACATATCCTTTTCCAACTCCTCCGATGTAGCTTCTTTTTACCCTCTTCCCATCCCCACAAGAAGTCACTCATCATTGATTCCAGTTTTTCCAGAACATAAGCACTAGGTTGGAGCGC
>JAOYMZ010008958.1:0-21723 GCA_025802335.1 Pinguicula primuliflora
CTCCATCGATACTCATCTCATGTTGAACATGAGCCCATGCTGGCGGCATAGTTGATTGGGTAGGTGGTTCCCAACCTACAGATGATCCGCTACCTGCGTGAAATCCAGAACCGTAGTAGTTGCTTATTGTTGGATATTTGTTGTGGTGTAAGTATGAGAATACTTTTTTGTAGTGAGTATGAGTTAAATTTGGCGCCAAATATATATAGAATAGGCACCGGTGTTTGGAAGACCGGTGCCTAATGATACCGGCCTTTAGGTGACCGGTATGCTACTTCCCGCGTAAAGATGCATACCGGTCATCAGAAAATATGTATTTTCCCGCCAAGGCATCTACCGATCTTCCAAAGACCCGTAGCTTTTTAATTACAGTGATTAACGATCTTAATTATAATCGGTCTTTGGAAGATCGATATATCGAAACACCGGTCTTCCAAAGGCTGGTGCCTCTTACCAGTCTTCCAAAGACTTGTGGCATTTTCAAAAATTAACTTCCATTTTGTGGCAAAAGCAAAAATTTTTCTCGAAATCCTCCCAATCAACTTTCTTTTCTGATAAAATTTTGTGAGCGACTCGCAGAATTCAGCACCTCCTTGTTTAGTGTGTGGCTGTCGTTGTCGAGGCGTGCTACAGTGCACGAATCTCCTGCACGAAAGCCGCACGGTACTGCCTAAGCCCACACACACACGCATTGGTGTGTGTGTGGGCCCCCACCATTGTGAGAGAACGCACGATTTGTGCTTTACTGTTTGTCGTGCTCTATATCAAAATTCGTCGTTGTCCGTTTCATAATCTTCCATATATGGCAGCGAAGAGTACGAGAAGTTGATGGTGCGGGGAGAAGCAAGATTAGATTGAAACCAGAGGCGATACGCCGCAACAGGAAGGTTCGGACCATATAAAGATTTTTATGTATGTCAATTTTAACCTACCCAAAAAAATACAAGTCAATTTTAATCTCTGTTCGAGAAGTTGATCGTTTTAGACCGTTTAAAAACTCGCTTAGGCGGGGAATAAGCCGCTTAGGCACTGAACGGGTCCTGGCCGCCCAGAATCTGCCTAGCGCTTTCTCGAACGCTGATTTTAATTAAGATTAGTATGCTTGCCAAATTCATGTAGTAGTGCTGTAGTATAGTGGAAAATGATTGACCACAATAAAAACAAACATAAAAAATATACCAAAGTCACTTGGCGCAATCTGATGGTACCTTCCAAAATAAGTAAAATGTAATTTATTCCCAGTGATTTGGGATAAAATTATTTTACCCCTTATGATTTAAAAATCAACAATTTACCTTCATGTGCTTTTAAAAAAAGTCAATGCGTCTTCTTAATTTATTTTAATTAAAATTAACAATAAAAAGATTAAAACACCCTTAATTAAAAAAATAAAAAACTCTTTTATTTCTAAATATTAATTATTATTATTTTAAATTAATATAAATTACTAAAATATAATTTCTGAAAATCAAAAAAATTAAAATTAAAACATAGAATATTAAAAAAATATGCAAAAATTAAAAAAAAACATTAAAAATCCATATAAAAATAAAAAACAATTACAATTCTATAAAAATATAAAAAAATATAAAAAAAAAGGAAAAAATTTGTAAAAATTTGACAAAAATCCGTTACAAAATTAATAAAATTGTAAAAATTTAAAACAATTAAAAATATAATTTTTGCAAGGTTATTATATATTTTTAAAATAGTTATATTAAAAAAATTAGCTCCATCATATGTGAGCATGAACCAGTTAATTTTATAATTGTTCATATTTTATTTATATTTTATGTGATGCTAATATATAAATATATATTCGATTCTTCATATATATTTAAAAATTAACAAATGAACATAAAATTAATTAAAGCTCGTTTGCAATTTTTAAATTATTAAATAATAATTTGACAAGTTAAAAAATTTTAAGATGAAAAAATAGAATAAAAACTCAATTTTTAGTATTTTTGAATAGCATTTTTATAACAAAAATGAATAAGATTCAATAAACTAATTAAGTGACAAAACAGTTTTTTTTGATCATTTTTTCTCGGCCACTCTCAATACTCGTGGGGTAATTTGCTCTTTTTTTTAAACCAAATGGGAATAAATTATCAGTTTTTAACCCACAAGTGGGTAAAGTAATTTTACTCCAAACCACAGAGGGGTAAACTGCATTTTACTCCTTCCAAAAGTGTTGGACACAACATGTGCGGATAAGATGCATTTGATGTGTTTTGTTCTGATTTTTTAGTGCGGCATATCACTTCTCTAATATAGTAGGCTAGCAATACAACTTAACTTAAATACACAAAGTTTAACGTGTGTATATATAAATGTATAAAAGAATGGTCGAGATGAAACCATATATTTCATCAAGGGCAATTGCAGTTCTTGGATTGAAGGAAGAATTCGATTTGCTTTGAATCAACAATCTAGGCTAAAACACATATAAGGGGTCACTACCAAGCTTTCCCAATGTGTGGTTTCCTTCTTTGTATATGTATGCAAGATTAGGGGTGTGTATCGGGATATCGGTATCGAGATTGCTTAATCCCGATATCATCCTGATAATTATCGGGGCGAATTTTATGTCCCGATCCCATCCCGGTAACGAATTGGGCTTACCAATACCGGGATATCGGGAACCGATCCGGTACCGAGATTTCCATTAATTATTATTTTTTTATTTTTTTTGTTTTAGTTTAAAAAAATCAAATGACATCAAATGCCACCTATCCTCCAAGTCATGAATCAAATGGAATCAAAGGAGTTTTTTGGGAGCAGACGTCTGCTCCAAAAAAAGAATATAAAAATTTATTTCACATGCAGATACAGAAATACTTCATCAACATAATGTACTGTGAGAAAATAAATTATTGTTTAATTAATGACCAAAGGAATTTTATTTTACATCCCCGTTGCCAAGGCCAAAGTGTTATATCATCAGGAAAATGATATTCAATTCTATCCCTGATCTAATAGCCGTCGTGCCTACCTGCCGACGACTTTTTCAAGAAACAAAGCGACGAAATCCATCGGCCATTTATTGGCCGGAAAAAGATTGCGATGTCGATGGCATCGCCCTTGATGAATCGAAACGGGGCCCCACCCCCCACAAATGCTATGCCACATGACAAACCTGGACAAGACACCAGGGGGAGATTTTATATAAATTAATTAGTAATAAATACAAAAAAAATAGTAATAATTATAAAATAATTAGTTAAAATATAAAATAATTTTAGCCCTTGGGTTTATAGCATTTAGCCATATGGTTTATATTTAACCTTTGGCTTATAACATTTAAATATGATTTTAAATTTTTATTCGCCGTCGTAATATTAATTTTAAAAAATAATATTTAGCCCTTGAGTTTATAGCATTTAGCACTTAAGTTTATAGCATTTAGCCAAATTTATATTCTCCACTTGAGTTTATAGGCTTTAAAACCCTTGTCTTGCACTATCTTGTTCCAAGTTTGCCCTGTGGTATAGAATTCCTCCCCACCCCCACCCCCATCCTCATTTCATTTTTTTTATTTATTTTCATAGAGTAATTTTATGATTGTTAAAACTGACATGCATGCTAGACCCATCATTCAAACAGATAAAGAGGGAGATAAGTATGGACAAAAAATGAAGTGCTTGGAGAAATTAAAAGAGACTTTTCAACATGAAGAAACAATTAAGTCATACATGGTCTCAGGATTAAAAGCAAAGCCTGAATGCTTCAAAATTCATTATGCAATCTTGTCACCTCAAAAGCTGCTTTGCTTGTTCCATGGCTCGTTTACAACTTGTATACCACAGCAGCCAGATGAGAACCATATTACAGGAACAAGAATTGAGTGATCCACAGTATCATCAAGGCTTGTGCATCTTGAAGCCAAAAACTCGAGGAACATAGCTCTGTGTTGGCTTTTGCGGCTTCAGGTGGCCATATGTCATCAAGAACAGATGAGGAAATGTAGTGCCAAAGTATGCTCCATCAATATCTTTGGAAGTCAAGGAAAAAGTGGCATGAGCAGATATATAATCAAACTCTTTATCATGAGAAACCGTAATGAACCACGAGTAGGAATTCCATTATTAAATAGACTCGAGCAGAAAAAGAAGCAGATTGCACAGAAATATTAATACGCCAATGAATCAGAAGGCCTAAACCAATTGACAGCGATGCAAAGATAAGGATACTGCCTTGGTACTTGGAACGAGGATAGTAAATGTCCTCGCATTTCGGACAATAGATCTTCACAGTACTTGACCGTGGTATGTCGGACTGTCCAACCGGAAGGCATGGTTGTCCACAGCAATAAACTCTTGGGCATCTTCCAAAGTCATAGTTTTTGTATTTTTCCAACTGTTTTAAGTGCGAGGATAAAAGGTTAAGAAATTACAAGATAAAGAGAGAGAAAAACAAAAGGCAGCTTCAAACAAATAAGTATGATACCATGGCAGCTATCCCCTTGGCTGTCAAAATGTATCTGACGTGAATAAGGCCATAGAGCATTTCAGCAGCCGATTCAACCAATTCATTCTGTTCCTCAGTAAACATATCGCCTGGATACATTCGTTACAAAACGGATATCATTAACATTATCATTCAGCTCAACTACAAAGAGGGGATAACCTTTTGAAAAGAGTAATCAATGTGTGGTGAACACAACAAGTGCATCTAAAAAGGAAAAAATATTACAGAACTGTAAATCTACAAAGAGTTATCAGTTAGTTAACCTTCTGACTGGGAAAATAAAATGATGAACGGCTCACCATGGGATGACTCCACATCCAGAATAAGGTCGAGAGCATAATCATAATATGGCACTTGACTGCTCAACCCACATAGATTAAAATCATCTTGAATATATTCATCATCAACTTCACAAAAGAATTCATTTCCACGCAAGTTGCAGAACCAAGAAATCCAGGAAGTGTCATCACCCTCAGAACCACTGACATCAGACTCTTCACTGTCTGTTTCGGATTCCTCTGCCAAATGAGCAACAAGTTTAGATATTAGCTTAATCCAGAAACATATATCAGCCAACATACAATTGTGTATGAGCTTTGCTAAAAAATTAAATAATTGTGCATATGTCAAAAAATTAACTGAGAGAGATTTACACATGTTTGTCTGTGCATATACATACGTGTATAAATAACAATTTAACATATATCGAATGTATAACCAAACCACTATAAACAGAACATCATTTGTATGTGAATTCAAATTGAGAGCAACCAGCAAATGTATACCTACTAATCAGTGATTCAGCTTTCCTTCAATTTAGCACAATAAATTTTCAAAATTCTTTTCACCATCGAACACAATGTGGCATAGAGTGGTGATATGCCTCCAGTTAAATCATAACCATAGACCACATAAACAGATTTACCGAAAGCTTATAGGATGAACTATTATGGAAGCTAAGATCCCAGGGGGCAAGCATGCTACTAGGAGATAGGTAAAATCAAAACATTAAGAATATTATACTACTACGGAATCCCGTTCTACTGACCAATAGATGCTTTGTCCTAGCAATATTATGAACCCAGAAGAAACCCGAGGAACAAAAGAATAGAAAATCCGCTAGCTCTAAACTAACACAAAACCAATTTACTCCAGAGTTAGAAAAACAATAACTTTTCAACAGAGAACACGCATTTAAATACGGAAGTGATGCTTCAAAATAAAGCATTATGGTTAAACACATTAAAAGTTTTAGCAAAACAAAATGAACTTCCAAAAAACAACCACAAATAATAGCAAGCTGAATACATCCCCAGACATTCAAAATAAGAAGATCCATTGTCACACATAAGAAAAAAAGTTACCTTCCGATATCTTGCTCTTGTTCGCAAGTGTGGACGAAGACCGGTTGTCCCGGGGTTCAAAACTCTTCCCAGCGGTGGACATGGATGGTATAGCAACTGCGGACCCCTTGTTCCTGGAGGTAGATGGAGAGGACTTCTCCAAGTGTTTGTCCAAGGCATCGTTTATTCGCTTCCGATCCAGAATCTCGCCACCTCTGGATGACCCGCCTCCACCTCGATCTCTATACATTTTTTTAGATCAATTACCCAGAAATCGAGAGCTGCCTCAACGATTCAGGCTCATAAACACCATGTGGAGTCCCTGAATTTTCAATCTACAGATAAAGAAGCGAATTCTAAGTCAGATGTGCCAAGCTGACCGAACGATACGATGTCTGTCGGATGAAGTGGGACGGAAAAGAGCTAGGGTTTTTTTCCCCCAAAAGAAGAATTCGAAAAAACACCGCAGATATTTTTCAGAAAAATAAATGAAATAAATAAAAACTGCGGCGCTGTGACTGTGAGCGAGAAACGGAGACCAGTTGCTAGAGGGCGACCCGGACTCGTCCCGCTGTCTCGTGATTGGAGCGGTCCGGGTCCGGAATCTTGACCTCGTTTCGAATTTAGACCCGTTATATTTAAAAAAAATTAATTTTATATATATATTATATTAAACTTTAAACTGTAAGATTATTAAATTGAGTAAAATTAAATTATATTAGACTTTAAACTGTAAAATATTTTAGTTTTATTTGATGTCATTCATTTAATTTTAGATTTCTTTAATGTAGGAAATGCTGCAGCTCATCTCGAGAGTGTTTTAGAATATTTAGATGATGAAGATGAGAATCAATAAACTATTACATGATGTATTTCGAGCGTATTTTAGAAGATATATGATGTATACTTCAAATTACTATATTTTGAACCTAATTAACATTTATTTTTATTTTTTTTAAAATTAGTTTCCGAGTCGGGTCGGGTCATACCCGCACGACCCGGAGCCGCGGGGCGGGTCCGGGTCCGCCCCAGGGGGTGGCGGGGCAGGTCTGGGGCAACCCTGACCCGCCCCGCCCTGCTCCATTGCCAACCCTATTCTCACCAGATCATATTCCTGGAGCACAGCGATATCCTGTGGCTAATCTCTTCAGGGGGAGAGAGTCTGAGTCGGCAAAAGCATTTGTGACCTCATTATACCAGGAGGACGTTCCGAGGAGTGTGAATGAGGTAATTTCTAAACCTGAATGGCGAGAGGCAATGGATATGGAGATGAGAGCCCTGAAGGATAATCAGACTTGGGACAAAGTACGACTGCCTTTCGAAAAACACCCAGTTGGATGCAAATGGTGTACACTATCAAAAGAAAGTCAGATGGGTCTGTTGAGAGATTTAAAGCAAGACTGGTGGCCAAGGGTTACACCCAGACATATGGGGTGGATTATTCTGAAACTTTCTCTCCGGTGGCGAAGATTGATACTATTCGGGTCTTACTCACTGTGGCTGCGAATCTTGAGTGGCCACTGTATCAGTTGGATGTGAAGAATGCATTTCTTCATGGGAACTTAGAAGAAGAAGTGTATATGGATGCGCCTCCGGGTTTTTCCAAAGAATTCCGTCCAGGGGAATTGTGCAAGCTTAAGAGGGCTCTGTATGGATTGAAACAGTCGCCTAGAGCGTGGTTTGGAAGGTTTACGGTGGCTATGAAGAAGTATGGGTACACACAGAGTAATTCAGATCATACCCTCTTTACAAAGAGAAAGGATGGACATTTAATGTGCTTATTATTATATGTTGATGATATGATTATTTCAGGGGACGACAAGACAGAGATTGCTACGCTCAAAAGGCACTTGTTCATGGAATTCGAAATGAAGGACCTTGGGATCCTGAAATATTTTTTGGGTATTGAGGTTATGAGATCTAAGCTTGGAATTCACATCTCACAAAGGAAGTATGTGTTGGATCTACTGGCAGAAATTGGGATGCTTGAAAGCAAACCAGTTGATACTCCAATGATACCTAATCATTGGTTGAAAATAGTGGAAGGTGCCCCTGAGGCAGACAGAGAACGATTTCAGCACCTAGTTGGGAAGGTGATCTATTTATCCCACACTAGACCGGATATTGCTTACGCCGTCGGAGTAGTAAGTCAATTTATGCACCAACCGCAAAAGAACCACATGGAGGCGGCCTTGAGAATTGTGAGGTACTTGAAGAGATCTCCGGATATGGGAGTTATGTTACGAAATTACGGTCACTTGGATATGGAGGCTTACACTGATGCAGATTGGGCCGAAAATTCGATGGACAGGAAGTCGACGTCTGGATATTTCGTCTTTATTGGAGGAAACTTGGTGGCGTGGAGGTGTAAGAAACAGAAGGTTGTGGCTCTATCAAGTGCTGAGACGGAGTTTCGGGGTATTGCCCGAGGGATAACGGAGATTTTGTGGCTGAAGGGACTTATGAATGAGTTGGGACTTGGGTCAGGGCGACCATGCCCACTTAGATGTGATAATAAGGCGGTAATACACATATCGGAGAACCGAGTACAGCATGAAAGAACAAAGCACATAGAAATTGACAAGCACTTCATTAAGGAGAAACTTGAGCGCGGGATCATATCTCTTCCATATGTGAAGTCGGAGGACCAGCTAGCTGATGTTCTTACCAAAGCAGTAGCTGGACGTGTGTTCCATGATGTGATATACAAGTTGGGTATTGAACACCCCAATACTCAACTTGAGGGGGAGTGTTAGAAAGTGATATATAGGGGAAGATTAGACTAACTCCAAATCTTCCCCATGATTCCCGAGATTAAGGGATTTCCTTAAATCTTGGGATTTACCCTAATTTGGGTACGGTAGCCTCCTATATATGGACTGATGAAGAGTTGTAAAGTGTGAGAAACAGTATAATAAAATACAGATCTGGTCCTTTTGCCCGTGAACGTAGACTATGCCGAACCACATAAATTCGTGTGTGATTTGTGTTTTACATATCTAAATATTCGTCTCTTCAGCCTTTAGCATCCACCTACATGCTGGGATAACCACAGTAGGCATATGAACAAACACAATGGAGTGAGGAGCAACCCTGATGGGCTCAGATGAATTCACCATAACGGCTTCTGTATTCGGTATGAGACTCAACGAATCTATTGTTAGCAGTTTCCCATTGAGCAGAACTGTCCGGCTTTGGATGTTTCCATCCATTGGTGTTAGATGGTATTCTTCTCTGATCATTTCACCAAGTTGCTGCCTCCTGTGAGGTGTTGAGTTCCATTTTGGGCCATGCCTGTGATGCCTGCGATTGCGCAGGCTTGTTGATGCTGTCACGAATTCGGTTGTTGCTTCGAGAGTCGTCTTGCCATCCATGTTAATCAACAGGAGGGTGATCCCTGGCTGCAACAGATAAAGTAGTTAGCTATATAACTCGAGTGAAACTCAGAAAAGGTTCCATTTGCAGGGAGCGAAAAGGGGCTGATGCAGAGGGCTCACAGATTGCTTCGCGCAATGAGCATAAGCGCGGATCATCTTAGTTCCACTGAACGTGGTCTGCAGGACGCGCCTTCCCATTAACCGGTGCCAAATAAGAGCACTGCAAATGTAAATGATCATAAATTTGTGAGGAAAATATAATCTTGTCTATACTGTGCTAACTATAAACAATGTAAGGATATGTAAAAAGCAAGTCAGATGCTGCAAGGTTTGAAGGAAGTTTTGTTGGAAATTGTCCCACACGAATTAGAGAAGTAAAAAAGAACCGCCGTGAATAAGAATGTGGTGCTACAACGGTTTAATAAAAGCAGATCACATCTTCTTGGCCGAGGCCCAGAGAGAAGGGAGTCTTGTTTTCTACCTCCTAATGAAAATCCTTTAACGGTAAAGAAAAACCAAGTTAAATCGTGCTACAATCTATCACCACGAGACCCGAGCCGAGAGAAAAGGGTTTATCTCGTGACATTACGCTCTTACATATCCTGCATCACCTGTAATAGTCCGGATTTGGTGTGAATGTAGTGGTGTTCAGCAAGCCATAGTGTCCGCCAATCAACGTCTGCCTGCAATAAACCTTGTGATCGTAGGTTGATGCCAATCCCAGTTGATCCAAGTACCTGTTCATTCATTACATCAAGAACCTCTTCATCAACAACGGTAAGCAGATCAGTAACAAGGCAAATGATTGATGAGTGCCGAACATTAGGTGCCGAATAAATGAGTTAGGTAGCAAATTCTAATCATGACCGTCACTTAGAATTGACAGCGATAATTAGAATTCGGCACATAACTCATTTAGTAAGCACCTAACATTCTGCACCTAAATTTTTTTCAATGATTTGATTACCAAAAACTGAACACAAATGAATTCGTAACTCCATCGCGGCCGCTATTATAGGCTCCTCCAGCTTCACCAACCCAAGCAGAAACCCTCTTGCCAGAATTCTGCAATGTTTTGTGGAGACTGCTGAAAACGTTGGCGGAAAGATCAAGAACAGCTGGATTCAGAATCCTATCAATGAGGTGTTCACCACTTCCTATAAAAGAAAGATAATATCAATATGTATCATCTCAGACACTGGAAGTCTGAGATTGATTCCCTTAAGCTCTCAGGCTACCTGGACCAAGATTGTAGATATGGTGGGAGATTGCATCAATGGATCCTGAGGATTTAGCTAGGAATCGACTGAACCAGCTTTGGTCGAAAAATCCTCCAGGTGCTATGATCAGAGGTTTGGGATCAACTCCTTTGTAAATATCTTGTATTGATTTGTGCAGAAGAAATGTATCAGAAGCGTATGAATCCGCACTCACTCTGACCCCTATTCCCGTTCCGCTCAATTCATTCCCTGACAAGAGCGAAGAAGATATCCAGTTAACCATTTAAAAATCTGTGTAGCAGTTGTGTTATGATCCTTGATCTGTATACTATAGCCCCTGTTCCAGAAGGCAGTCGCCGAGGCACAGTCGGCCACTGCTCTATCCGAATAACCGTTTAGGCCTTTTATATGGGCGCCTAGCCTTAGGCGTTGGGCGGCCCCTGACCACACAGGGTCCGCTCAGCACTTTCTCGAACACTGAGTATACCATCACAGATAAATTGGCTATTCTTACCAAGTTCCCAACCATGGATTTTATATCCCTTTTCGACCGTATAACGCATGAGAGATGCAGCATTGGTTGGATCCCAAGGACCAGTAGCAGTGTGGTCATGGTGTATTGTTTTTCCATAAAGAGCATTCAGTCCAAAAATAACAAGAGCCCTGCAAACTATGAACATCACTATCCTTTCTCATTTGAAATATGAAACACAAGATAACAGATCAGCTAGCTACCCGGATTCATTAAAGAATGAATTTAGTTCATCCCATCTAGCCAAGGGCAGGCATCCCTTTGTGAAACCAAACAACAGAGAAGGGTTCTTCAAAAATGAAGTGCAGTGTTGCGGTTTGCCTTCCGTTTGATATATGAGTTTGTCTTGTAAAGTTCCTCCCAAACGAAGCTTTAATGGTGAAAAGGCTAACAGATAGTGGGAGCAAAGAACAAGTTTTGTCATCTACTTATCATCAAATTTACAACTCCCACCCATACAGGTACAAAGAAGCTATTAATACCTTTAACTGCATTCAGCAAAAGAGGATTCTTAAGATCCTGCAAAAAAACACAAAGAAACTTTAATTTACTTGTTTCTTGGAAGTTTCAACATGTCATAACATTTGGTTAGGAAGTCAGGTGAAATTCTCAGCCAGCCTAATATATGCACCCTTTGTACAGCCAAAATCTCAGTCATCATATTAGTGTGTTTGTATGTATTTGGGCGACGTGGATGGCTGAGATTGTAGCCGAACAAATCCCAGGAAGTCAGAAATATGTGCTATCAAATCTCATGAATGAACCAAAAGTTTGCTTTCGTCAAAGCAAATGAGCAATTCAGGTCATAACATTTGCTAAAGAACATAAAAGTTGGATTTATGCATCAACTCCAAATTCATTTTTATCCGAGGCCAGTATCTGTAGAAGGCACACATAAAACACATACATGTCCCACGCACAAGCCATAAGAACATGATATACATACGGATATATATATGTATATAAAAGATAGGGGTAGGGGGTGGGGATGACGGAAGAAGAGAACAAGACCAAATTGAGCAGAGAAGCATGATCCCAAGCACAAATTCCATAGTCACATTTATCAGGTGGCCACCAATCCAGTGTTGCACAGACAAAGTTTTCACTTGTTACTGCAATTGGAGCTTTCCCATCAACAAACACAGTGCCCTCAACTGTATTACTTCCCTTCACCCCACAAATGCAGCTGAACAAGAACACACCCACCAACACCCACCACCCCATCGGCAAAAACAAAGAACCCATCTTGACGAAACCCACAATGATTCGATTACTACAGGGGACTCATCGGATAAATATAAATTAAGTGGAAGGTTACAGGTGAGGAATGGGTCGGATAGTGGTTTTGTTTGTTGAAGCGCACATGAAAACATCATACGACACATTTAAGGAGCTTGCCGATGAAACTTAAATGGGTAAAAGTAACAGGATTATTTTATCATTTCAATAATCTGTTGGTGGGGTTTTATTTCCATTCTCGTAGAAGGGACTAACCCGCATCAATAATTGGGATGTCCAAGTTGCGTTGAAGTGATGGCGTATTAATTGTGCGTTGCTTAAAGAGAAGTGTCGAAAAGATTGCTGAGAGTGGGGAGAAAGGGATAATGAAGGTAATAAAATTACTTCGATTCTGGTTCTTTGAATTTGCGTGGCCATGATTATCATCTCATTTATAAAGATTTTTATACAATTATCCAAAAAAAAGATTTTTATACATTTTTTATAAATAAAGTATGTATTAATTATAATATTAAATATCTACATATTTACAAAACAATTATAAACAGAAAAATTTTATGGTCCAGAACGTTCTGAACTGAAAAATTACTCCTTATAAACATGTTTGCTTCTCTTAATGCAAGTGCAAGTATATAGTAGTCTTAGGTAATGCAATGTTAGTGAGCAAATGTCATATGCACAAAACATGCTCCAATCTACCACTGGTGACATAGTGGCCGAACTTCAAGGGGTTGTACTTAACAGATTACTAATAAGAATGAAGTAAAACAAATTGCAATGGAAAGCTAGTTAAGAGTAGATCAATTGTTGTCGGACACCAAATCCGAACAAGCAACAGAACTCGGTGAAAATCATAATAGAGGAAGACAACTCAAGACTACGATATTTTGCCTAGCTACATTGTTCATGCACGATTCTATGTATCAAATGCTTAACTTAACCGTTTTATGACAAAAACCTAAGTATGGCTAATACTCTCTCGAGCTATTAGCCAGTCTGGCCAAACCCAAAGGTAATTTTGCCTCTCGGCCTCACTATAAGTGTGTTGGTGAACTTAAGATCTAGATATGGACAGTTCTCCTTAGATATGACACTGCAAGTTAGGGGTTGGATCCCAAGGATGGCAGTGTGAATGTGTCTAGTGTCTTATTTAGACATCTCCTCTCAGTCTCAATGTAGATAACCAGGATAAGATCAAGCTATTCAGGCCAAAATAACAAAATCATATGAAATCGGAGCACATTCATCATAAATAAGCAAGTCACGCATTCAATCCACAAAACTACAACAAGAACATAGTAGCTCGGCTCAACCGAGCCTCAAGGTTACAGAAATCAGCTCATGCTCGAGGCATGAGCTGCTACCAATGCAAAAGAACAAGCTAGAGCAACCATGGAAGGTGTTGAAATCAACAACAAGAAATCTCCTACGTCGGAACTCCAAGAGATGGCTTCTCTTGTTTCTGGATTTGGGAAAACAAAAGGTCTTCGAGAGAGTTTCAGAGAGTTGTAAATCGAGAGAGAGACTCGAGAGTTGTATAGTGAAGTCGATCAAGCCTTCGAAAAAGGCTTATATACCATGGACTTAAATCAGTGCCGCAATTAGACAAATGGGTCAGCAATTGCATATGGGTCTAAATTAAATCCCAAGCCCACAATATAACAGGTAATGGGACATGATCAAAACAACAACCCACCAGTCAAATAGACAGAAGACTCACAGGTCAAAAAACACATAAATTTGAGCCAAAGGAATGGATTGAGGTCAAAAGGGCCATGTTCTTGCAAAAATGAACTTCAACCCAATAATTATCAGTATTTGAGAAAATATTGGGCGAACCTAGAGTATTTTCGAGCTGCCCAGCACACCGCCCCACCCCAAATTGGGGCAATTTTGAGAGTGCGGCTGCCGAGGCAATCCCACTCTAGAACACAGGTAATTATGCAAGCATAATTCAACCAATAATCTATTTGAGTCATAGATAGAGCTCTGGGGCTCAGACTCTAAATGATATTGCATCATTCGGCTTATTAGTGTCTCAGAATTGTGCACGTGTATATAAACAAGAAAAATGAAATTGATTAGGTGGGCATGTGCCCAATATCCCAACAATCCACCTTTTTAGGTACATGACCCAAAAACTATAAGCTTCCTACAAAAATGGTTAACTGACAAAGAAAAAGAACAAATATAACATATTGAGGAGATGGAATAGTTCTGTCATAAAAAAGTATACATTAGATCTATTTACCTACACCTAAATGCAGGGAATGTAAGTGAGCAATCACACCCGATGATCAGAAGGTCAAGTTTAGGACAGTTGGAGGAGAGACAGTTGATCGCGAGAGATATCAGAGATTGGTAGACAAACTGATCAATCTCACTAACACTTGTCCTGACATATCCTTTGTTGTGAGTGTCGTGAGCTAATATATGCACGACTCTAGATGGGATCTCATGGATGCTGTATACCATATTTTAAGATACTTGAAGAGTGCACCTAGTAAGAGACTGATCTTCAAGAAGAATGGATATTAGGACATTGAGGGATACTGTGATAATGACTGGGAAACTTGTGCTGATGATTAAAGGCCGACCTCATGATATTGCATGTTTGTAGGTGGCAATCAGGTCTCATAGAAAAGCTATAAACAACATATGGTTGTGAGATCCACAACCGAAGTAGAGTATCGAGTCAAGGCCTAAGAATTGTTATGTATTATGGTTGAATCTCGTATTGTCAAAGCTCAAGGTAGACCAATGGGCCAAAATGAAGTTATGGTGCGACTGTTAAGCTACATTTAGCATCCCTAACAACCTTGTACAGCACGATAGAACCAATCATGTGGGGATCGAAATGTTCTTCATCAGGGAAAAGTTAGATAATGGACTGTTAGGGTTGAGTCATGTGGTCACAAGAGATCAGATAACTGATTATTTTACTAAGAGACTCAGCTCAATAAACATAACTTCATTCTGCAATAAGATGAGTTTATTTAATATATTTTTACCCATTTTAAGGGAAGTATTGATATTTGAGGATACATTAGTCATTCTATTATGTGTCTTGTGTAAGAACTCTTTTCTTTATAATATAAGAGACTACCATTTTCCATGTAAGCCTTCTCAACCTAGTCCACCCCCTGCCCCTCACTAACAAAGAGATCAATTCGCTTCAATGAACACAATTGGCTTTGAATCAAGGAGTTCATTCTCAAAGAGGGGTTGACCTAGTGGTTTTGAGAGTGATAATTGCGCTCAAAGATCATGGATTCAATTCTCCTCAGCGACATGAGTGTCACATATGGCTTGCCAAGTGTGGCTTACCTTTTTGTCGTAGTTTGCATGGTATTGCGGTAGGGCATTGAGTTTATCTACCTCGGTGAGATTCCCATATTATAAAAAAAGTAGATCATTTACAAGAGCGAATACAAGCACTTATTTGCAACAACGAATTTAATATAAAGAAATTGTTATGAACAGATCGTGCATTGGAGAATTCAAGCATTTGACCAGAAATCTGACGACCTATATCAAAACAGTCCATAATAAGAAAAAATTGAGCATCCAATGATCTTTTGTCAATTAAACATCCTAGATCAAAATGGTTAATAGCAAGCTAAAATTGGGCACCCTATGGCGTACCATATAATCTTTTCTCTCTCTATACTCTTCTCAACTTTTGTATGCTCAACTCCTGCACAAATTGCAACTACCGTCGATTGTAGGAATTAGTCACACTAATGTAAAGTCTATACATGAAGCCAAATGGGCATTGGTCTGACATGATCTAAACGACTTTGTCGTCAGAATTTTTTATAATCTTGACTGTTTAACACTAAGGAAAAAACTATAACGAAATTACCGACGATAAAATAGTCACTTTTGGTCGCATTTGTATATCCTCTCTATTCGTAGAGATAGTTCTGACAATGGACAATGCCATTAACGGACATTAAAAAATTGTACACCACATAAGTGGTGAGCATATGAATTTTTCGTATCTATCTATATCTGCCCAAAATCGAAAACAAGTGTTGATCCTTGTATTATTAAATATTATTGACATTTGGTAAGCTACTCCCCTCTCACCCTTAAAGGTTAAGGTCATACAATTTTGTATAAAAGAAGTTATGAAGGAACTGTTGGCCGAGAGAGATAATGGAACCCCACAACGTTATTTTTTGATGCGCCGTTGTTTCCAATAAAATAAATTGTGTACCGAAATTTAATAGTTAAATAAAATAATATAACCAATTGTAAATTGATTGAAGGAAATAGAAAGTTTACTTTTTTTGGCTTCACAGAAAAAAAAATTGTAAATTGACCGAATAAATTCAGATAAATCCAGCAGTAAAAATCTATATATAAAGTTGAGTCAGGAAACGACAACACACCCTCCTCACAACTTAAGTACATCGGGCCATAAATATAGAATGATATTGGGAATTAAATGAAATTAAACCCAAGTTTATTTTCTTTTTTTGTGCCAACTTCATGATATCACTAAACTTGTGTTAGAATCCTGCAGAGTAAAGTTGATGTTACAATGAACTCCTGCAGATTCTGTTCGTGTTCAAACTGTACAACCACAAGTAATTCAAAAGGGTAAGTTTCAAAACTGTTAATTGTTATTAGATTTGTAAGTATTACATACATAGCAAGCATGGCATTGGAGTTGGACCTCTGTTATGGAGCTTTCCTGTGCACAAGTGCTGAGGAAACAGGAAGTAGTGTCAATGAGGTAGTGCAATCATGGATCTTCTTGCTTTCTTCATCTGCTGTGCTTCTTAGATATAAGTGTTTACGTGCGCTCGAGGGCGTGATATATCTTCGATACTCGTCTTCGAAGCAGAGGCTCCAATCGGAAGGAGGAGATGTTGTTCTGCCACTTTTTGGCTTCATACATCTCATTCCACGCCTGAACTATTTCATCTATGTTGAATCCAAGACCTGCAAAAGCAAAGAGATGTTAGGAGCTCCGTTCGAAAAGATTAGGCTGCTTAGGCACTAGAATGTCGCCCTCCCCTTGATCGAATTTTCACTTAGGCGGCCTATAACCTTGAAGGAAGTTTTCTCCAGTTTTACCTACGCCCATCAAATCAATCAACTTTTCTCTCAATACACCTCATTTTTTCTCACCCATATTTTCTTAATCTAATCTATTCTCCATATTCCACAACTATAGAAGGAAATTTTCACCCCTACAATTTCATTATTATTATTTTATAATTTATTTTATCATATTTTTTGGTTAAATAATAAATACTTGATAAAATGAAGAATACATATTTACTAATCTAAAAAATCTATATCTTATTATTTTAATATATATATTAGGGCCCAACTTATAAAGGACTCCAATATACATGGAAAGTGGGTGGAGGTGGACCTTCCACCCACATTCCTAATTCCACTTTCAGTGAACAACACAACTGTGTTGTCGATGGAAAGTGAACAAGGTTCCCACCAAAAAGGGGAGGAAAATTTCCCTCCCCTTGTAGACAGACTAAGCCCGCCTAGGCGCGCCTAAGCGTTGAACGACCACTGACCGTCTAGAATCCGCATAGTGGTTTCTCGAATACTAGTTAGGAGCAATTTCCTTCTAATCCTAATTGTTGTAAGGGTGCATGCATGAGAAAGTGCATCCACTGAGTAATGAGTTTGAGTGCTAGAAAAAAAAAGTTTTTAGTGCTAGTACTTGATAGAAACCATGACCTTCTAGTCCTGTGCCATTGGAACAGTGATTCTTGATCATGACAGCAATATCAGTAGGAGAAGCTCCAGCAAGTTGGAATTTCTCAATGGCGGCCTCCAAACATTCTTGCCACACAGGAAGTCCGAGTTTGAATTCCATGATAGACCTTTCGTACAACATCGTACCCCACAGGACATATATTTGAGATCTCATGTTTGCCGTCTGTTCTTCAGCTACATTGGGAGATACACTTTTGAAGATGCTCTCGAGCTTCATTTTCTGCAAGAGAGAATCGATCTGATGTTTTTCTGAAAGCTCGCTCTCTTGCTGCTCCTGTCTTTCCTCCCACATTTGCATTCCCCTTTCCATGTTTTCCTCAGCGTTGTTGTAGAGCAATAGAACTTCAGCTGAAGGCCATTGCTCAAGATCAGCTTCTCTCCCAACAGCATAATACCAAGAAAGTTTTGCTTGCTCAAACTGCTGCTGTCCAAGAGCTAGAACACCTTCATAGAAATCAGGTTTGATTCTTAGAGCCTCTTCGTATCGATTTCCGGCTTTGGAGAACTCCTTGTACGCCCAATCATAAGCGCTTCGGACTTTGTCGAGCACGGTTTCTCCAGAGGAACCTTCAGTAAAGTATACCCTTTTTCTTGCCCTCGACATATGGACATTACCCCAGTTGAACAAAGCTAAGGCTGTCATTTCTTGGAACTTATCGGCAGCAAGGCCGAAAAGGTCTTGCGCCTCTTCACTAGTCACTGTTTCTTCCATCGCCTCCGAATAGAGCTTCATTCCAACCTCATGAATATCAATATAAGCATCGATATCAAATCCTACGTAGTTCTTGAAAACCTTAGCAAACTGAATAATCCAATCGGACAGGCAAGTCGACTCACTGAATACTTCCCTTGATCTTCCAACATTTCTGGTTTCGGTGACCTGTTTCGTGCCAAGTTTGTCTTTTTTAAGCTTTCGAAGCAAGGGATCATGCTCTGGATTTACTTCAACGATGTGCAACTTCACAGAACCAACACCTGCAGATGATTCAGCCCATCTGAGCTCTTCTGTCGTTGTGACTGTCACCAAATCACCTTCGTGATCCTTATACTTGACAAGAATGGATTTCAAGCACGGAAAACGATCCGAAATGATTTCCCTCAGTTTCAAGATGCTGCACTTACAAGGAACTTGAGCACATCTGATATCTTCTCCATACACTAACTTCACTGTTCTTCTCGGCCCTTCTTCTGAACTACTACTGATTTTTTCTTCCTCCACAACCAGCTTGTCTTCAGCATTCTTCTCATCAATTATGTCCTCGTACATTCGTCGATCAAGCTTTCCTTTAAGTCGATTCCAAGTTCTCCTGGCTTCTTTCTTATCCTCAAGAACACTGCTTTTCTTTTTATCCAACTTGATCTGAGGTGAAGCAGGTGGCTCAATATATCTAGGTTCCCTGTTCTGGGATGAAGCTTGAGGCTCGGCATAATCCGGCAAAGGGACCAAATCTGTAGGAACTTCCATCAATCTTGAACCTTGTCTCTCAAATGTCTTTCTCAGCCTTTGTTCGATTTCAGACGCCATAAGATTATTCGACTCCATTTTCAAGACTGCTCTAACATCTCTAAGAGCCAAATCCAGTCTATCCAATGCCTCGTAACATCGAGCCCTCTTCAACAACGCCTTACAATACGTCGGTGTGACCTCAAGAGCCAGATTACACTCATTAATCGCACTTGGATACTCTCCAATCCCCATCTGCATATAACACTCCGCCATATTACTCCTTAGATAAGATATATCCTCATGATTTGTAGGAAGCAACTGTATGGCTTTCTCGTACTTTATCAAGGCACCCTCATACTCCCTCCTCTGAAACAAACGATTACCATCATCTTTAAGTTCTTGGGACATTGAGATAAAGATAATAGTGTCTTTATCATGACCTTTAAAGCTACTTCCACTTGCTCTCATCTGTCTCAAATATAGCTCACGCCATTTGTTACCATAAGGGCCTTGATCCATACCATTATGTCTCCTCATACTCATACTTCACAATTTAGCAAACCAGATAAGAATTTGATGCTAACTTCAATGGAAGCCCGGGTAACATCTTATTCCAAACCCAGGAATTTGAGAGATAATATAGATGCTTATCATCAATCTCATACATAATGTGGGCCAACAATGAACATAATAAGCAAACCAAGAGCATGGAGAATCAAGAAATCTTAGATGCCTAAATGCATAGCATGTGAAAAAAAATCTCCACACGAGTTAAAGGCAAATTCTCCAAAACAACAAATGATCAAAGAGATTCCCTACAAAAGGAATTTTAAACCCTTGAATCCCAAATGCAGATAAAGATGCAGAAAAGAAAGACAAAGATGTCCTGTCTCTACCCTCTTCTTTCTTCTGATCTGCAAACGCTTAATCTCATTCAAACCCTTGAAATGTTTTTTTTTTGGATTTTCAACGAAAACCCAATAAAATTTGTGAGTTAGGGAATGAAATTATGCGGTTGCAGATTATACGGAAAAGAGAAAGAACCACCACTAAAACAAAATTTCTTATATGCCAACAATACAGACAAACGTGGCTGCAGCATCCCTAAAAAAAGATGATTGTAAACGAGAGAAGAATCTTTTCCCATTTTCCGCGGAAATGTTACGATCGATGTTTTCGGGCAAGACGGTAGACATTTGAAACAGACCATGTGTGCGCCCGCGAGCACATATGTATGACAGTAAAGTGTGGGTTTATATATATTTTTTTGTTTGTTTATATTCATAAAAATACTTATCATAATATTTTTTTAATACCAATTTTTTTATTTTTTAAATGTGTCTCTATTACAAATTTTTATGTTATTTGGCCACGATTAAATAATAATATTTGCGGGTTTAATTAGATCCGACACATTATACATGTCCGTGATTTTGATCCGTTTGATCATGACCTCAGGTTTTCATCCGACGGTCATAAATAGAATTCGTCATATAAGAATTTTAATCGTGATATAATGTTCGAGACTAGAAAATCTTTTTCAAAGGCAATTGAATGAAGCACAACACTTTATTATATAATGATTATTTTTTCTGTTTCTAATCTCTGTAGAATTTTACTCCATTACCCTCACACATGTCGAACTAATCGAGCTTCTTTTGATTATTTATATTCTCTCACTTTTCTATGTAGATAGGTGTATTGTGGCCTCATGGATTATTTTTTCAATCGTTAGATCTTGTTGGCTCCAATACTAAGTAGAAATTTGAAATATAGCCGATCTGATGAATTTGGACCCGTGCGTGTATATATGCGTGAGCCAGTATTTCAAAATGTTGGCTTACACTCGTAAAAGCCTTAGCCAAGAGAGTGAAACATCATATTTTATTATATACTGATTTATTTTTCTTTTTTAATTAGTGTGAGACATCTTACTCTAACAAAGCCATCCATGATCGCAAGTTTTTTCAGTTCGACTAGGTTTGGTGTCCAGGACAAAATAAACATAGTTTGGAAAAATTGTAGGATAATCAAAGGAATCCCTCAGTAATCCTATTCGGTAACAACTGTGTTGTTGTTAGGATTACGTAAACCGTCTGTTCGGTACCACCACTTTTCGAGAGGATAAAATTAAGGTTTAGGACAGAATCTGCTGCTTTTACCATTTTGCCCCTACCTTGTATAAAACGAGTTCTAAGTATAGATTAACAAAACCTGCTTAACCGAAACATTTTGTGAAGAATTTGGGGCAAAAAGTGTTGGTTTTTTCATTACACATTCAAAATATATCCTTATACATATTTTGGGTAAAATGACTAAATTACCCTTGAATACC
>JAOYMZ010008969.1:0-21722 GCA_025802335.1 Pinguicula primuliflora
CTTTCCAATGGTGCGATCAATTTCGAGAACGGATGACTAATTGAAAAAATTGTCCACGCAAGGGAAAACTGACCACCATAAAACTGATCATAGGAACGGTTCTGTATAACATTATATCCATCCTTCTTAACAATGTAAAAAACATGGCACTAACACCAGAGGAAATAGAGGAAATTCTTATTACCAAGAATTATCCAGAGAACAGAATAATTGGATCCGGGTCATTTGATAAAGTGTACAGCGTAACCTTCAAGGAGAACCAGTAGCTTTTAAAGAAATTACAAAAAAAATCTCATTGGAAACAAGATGAGGTAAGTTATATTTCATAGATTTGCAAGTTATACCTCATAGATTTACAAGTTATACTTCATTTTCAATTTTTGTTCTATTCTAGAGGGAGTTGAATGCCTATGAAAAAATAGGCAAGAATGAAAATATCATAATGCTCAAAGGATACCACATCAAGGAAGACTCCCCACCACACTACACAATCATGAAATTGGCTGAACGAAAACTACAAGACCTACTAGAAGGTAAAACAAGATAGAAACTGGTTTATTTTTTACTTGATGGTAATACAAAGTTCAAATTCGCAAGTTCAGCAAAAAATCTGGTATTGACTGAAATTCTGGAAATAATCAGCCAAATTGCTAAAGGCGTCAAAGCACTTACAAACTTAAACATGGTTAGCGGGGACATTAAACCAGCTAATATATGGGTGACACAGGCAATATCATTCATATATTCCAAGTCTTTATGGAATTAATGTGATAATATGATACTTATGACTTTTTTTATTCCGACAACACAAAATGGAGTGCGTAGATATCAAATATATCTTGCAGATTTTGGATCAATTGTAGAGGCTGGAAAGTGTTTTGAAGGACACAACCCGACACACACAACACCAGAGGGAGACAGAGGTAAGAAATTCAAAAGGTTTTGAAAATAAAATAATATTAATATCAACAATCTCAAAAATGCTATTGAATGTTAACAGCAAAAAAGACATCATTGACCACACATGTATGTAGTCTGGGAGTTATTATGATTCAGGTGCTGCTGCAGAAGGATAAAACAGGAACAGATAGACGAGAGGGAAAACCGATAGTGATTACTGAAGATATCCATATTGTTATCAGAGCTATCCAGATAAATAAGGATAATGGACACATATTGTGGAACTAGCACTGAAATGCTGCAACAAGTGGGAAGATCAAAGGCCAACTATAGATGAATTCATAAATGAGCTTCAGAAACTCATGGAGCAAGGAACAAGCGAAGCAAGTGATGTTTCACAGAAGAGAAAGAAGAGATATTGATGTATGAGGATGATGTGTTTTACCTGTTTCTAGTTGGTTTTGGATGTATGGGTACTCTTTTGAGATGACTCAAAATCTAAGTTTTTTGACACAAACGAGAAGGTAGATGTATGCTTATGTGATCTTTGAGCTTTGACGAAAGTTATCTTTCATGTGAGCAATCTTCAAAGTTATTCCTAACAAAACATGAAAATATGTTAAATATTGACTTAATCACTAAACAACATATGAAAAAAATTCAGGGAAGTTCAGATAATCTTCTCCAAATAAAAAACATTAAGGGCTATGCAGTGCAGCCTCTGGGGATGACTCATGCTTAGATCCATCATAATTTCATCACTATATTAAAAAACAGTATTGAATGCATAATCTCTTTGTTACTGGCTTTTTTCTTGTAATACTAGATTCTATCTTGTAGAATCAGACAAATTCATAGTGATTTTGTTGCTAATATTGTCAATTTGTCACACAAACCAGCAAAATGTCAATCAATATGCCAACAATTTTATCGAGCAATTTAGATTACATGTTGATCTGTGAACTGCAAATTGGCTGATTTCATAAGCACATTCGCATATTACACTTTTTATTATAATTGTTGTTTGTATTAAATGCATGATTTCATTGTTTATGACTTTTTTTCTTGTAATACTAGATTCTATCTCGGAGAATCAGATAGATTCATAGTGTGATTTTATTGCTAACATTGTCAATTTGTCACACAAACCAGCAAAATGTCAATCAATATGCCAACAATTTTATCGAGCAATTTGGATTATATGTTGAAAATTCAAGTATTAGAATATACATGTTGAAAACTTCGGTATTTATAATGTTGTTTATTGCTCAATTAGCATAATTTTTTTAATCTATTTTCTTATCTATATTGTAGACAACATGGAAGGAATAAAAGAAAAAAGAAAACAGGTATCACAAAAAGAAAGAGAATTATCAAAAAATTCAAAGAGAATTGCAATATGGCACAATTAAATTTTTAATATTAAGTTGATATATAATATGATATCTAACATTCTTTTATCTGTACATATAAAAATATAGAACATACAAAAGAAGAACTCATCGGTGCCTGACCCTGAGATGTGGATCATCCAAGGCACATTAGCATGGTGTACTCCTCCTGTTCGAACCGGGGTTTGAAACCAAACCTCTCCTCAGGAGGATAGATGGGGTGATTTGGGTGAGATCCAATGTAGATCCAACTTTCGATTCACTCGTGGGATCCGGGCGGTCCGGAGACCGAATAGGCCAAAAAATCTTATATTGTTTTTCACTTCTTCCATCGAGACTTTTTCTATTTATGTAGGTTAGATATCTAGTGTTAATCCAAGACAATTTGGAATATTATGGATTCAAGCTCTTATTTTTGCAACTTTAGCTGCGGCTTATATAGGTGAATCCATGGAGGGCCATCATTGAAATAGTCTGTTTTTTATGTTCTTTCAACCAAGGAGCCCGGGGGGATGGTATACTTGGTAAAGGAACATATGGTGTAGTGTAACGGGTCATTTATAAAGACAAACATGCGGCTTTAAAAGAAATCGAAGATGAACTATATGAGGAACATGCCATCCTAAGATCTATTTTATAGATTTTCAAGTTCTATTTTATATATTTTCAAATTGAAAATAATTAAATAATTGTCTAATTGCAGCGAGAATTGTCTGCCAATATAAAAGTAGGCAAAAACGAAAACATAATTCTGCTCAAAGGATACAGGATTCAAAAACGCAACCCTCCTTACTATTTGACAATGCAGTAGGCCAAGAAGACATTACATGATGTGTTAGAAGGTAAAACAAAAGATAGAAATTAAATTTTCATAATTTGTGTGAGAAATTAAAGTTTAAATTTCAGGTAAGCCAAAACCGAATTTGAACGCAATTGTTGACATAAGTAGCCAAACAAAAAAAAAAAAAACCTTTACCTTTACAGATGCAAAAATGACTATTGGGGATATTAGACCAAATAACCTACTGGTCGCAGAGGTAATATTATTTCTAAGTTCAATGTTTTTATGGGATTCAAGATGCACTAATTTGATAATTATGACGTTTTTCAGAAAACCCAGAATGGAGTGCAGCAGTATCATATCTTTCTCGCAGATTTTGATTGGCTGTGGTGTTTGGAGTGACTGTAGAAGCACACAATAAGAGTTACACAGCACCGAATGCTATGAATGGTAAGAAATTCAAAATCCTTTGACAATATGCTAATACTAATATCAAATATCTGATAAAATTATTCATGTTAACAGGACAAGCATCATAAAAAACAGATATATAAAGTCTAGCAGTTATAATAGTTAAGATGATGATGCAAGAAGATGAAGTTGGATACAAAGATAGAAACAAAGGAAAAGTAAAAGCAGCAATGACTCAAAATGGCCAACACATTTCAATTAAAGTTGAGAATCAATATAAGGATAAAGATCATATGTTGAGTAAGCTAATGGCGGAGAAAAGTGATTTAGCAAGGCCAAAAAATGGCACAATTAGCATTATGATGCTGCAAGAACTGGGGAAATCAGAGACCCTCTATTGAAGAAGTCATTGAAGAAATAAGGTTTGAGGAAGAAACTTCTTAAGCAAGTACATCTAGGAACGTAAGTAAAAATGTAGTATCATCGAAGTAGAAGAACCAAAAATAATATGTTATTATATTACATCTTGTCACAGTCAGTTGAACCGCCCAACTCATATTTGAATCTTATTATGGCATAACTCTTCATGTTTTCAGTCTAACATATTCTGTTGAAACAATTTTAATCTTTGTAAGAAGGTAGATGTATGACTGTTGATATTTGGCTGAGAAGAAACTTACAATATGGGAAAAAAATGATGAAAATAATTGGAATATTTTTCTAAACTTGGTGCTTTGACCACATATTCAACAGACGGTCTTTGATTTTCCAAGTCCTTGCAGCATTTGATTGTTAATTCTAACAATTTGTTGCTGGAATATATAATTTGACAATTATTATTTCCAGTCAAATGAAAATTGAGTGGATATATATCATATATATCTAGCAGATCCTGGGTCAGTTGTGAAGTTTGGGAAGTGTTTAGGAGCACACAATGAATATAAACAGACCCGAAGCATCAAGGGTTAGATCTTCAAAATAACTAATATTATATCAATAAACTCTAATTTCTGTTCAATGTGAATAGAACCACCATCAGCAAAAATATACTATGTAATCATTCAATTGGCTGAATGAACACTACAATATCTACTATCAGGTAAAACAAAAGATAGAAAATGATTTTTTAACTTGATGGTAATACAAGTTCAAATTTGCAGGTTCAATAAATCTGTCATTAAATGAAATTCTGGATATAATTAGTCAAATAGCTTGAGGAATCAAAGCACTTACAGACGTACATGGTTAGAGAGGATATTAGACAAGATAATAAACTTGTGACATGTAATATTATTTATATGTTGCAAGTTTTAATGAGATAAAAGATGGGATCATAAGATATTTATTCCAGGCGCAAGCACTCTGAATAGGAGCTTCTCTGGTTTGACTACTTGCATTCCAGCATTCGAGGTAACTATTTGCCCGCCGTGCCCAGCTATATTCCAAGCATACATTTTTTCACATTGTTAAACTTCTTTTCAATTTAAATTGTTAAAATCGATTTGAAATATAATCTGAGTTTCCGAATTCGAGGTAAGTATCCATCCATCTTGCACATCAACATTCAACGTGCACATAGTTAGTGATTTCACATTATTGAACGTGTGATCAATTCAAACTGAAGATGGTTTGAAATATATTATGTATCGTAGATGTAGTTTTATTTGTTCCAAAACAGGTATAAGTTTAAACTGAGTGTGATCTGCATTTAATCCAACCAAATGAGTTTGAACTGCATTTAATCCATCCAATCCGAGATCGAACTGCATTTAATAGGTCCAACTTGATTCAAAAATGAAAAATGCTTCCGACACTGGCTACCATAATTAAGAAGCAACACACTACCATGTAACGAGCTTACAAATGTGATCACTATAATTTACTCAATATATGACCAAATCGTATAAGCCAACTCGAAGCGTAGGATTTAACAATTACTATTGAGACATGTAGATTCTATATTGAAAATTATGTATTCGAATATACACAGCTCAATAATAATTATTCTGCATTTATAATATTTTTTTGCAAGCTTCTGCATTTGTAATATGTTGTTTCAAGATATATAACTTGGCAGAGAGAAATTTGCTATAAGGAATTTTAATAACTATTTTTCATTTATCATTAGGGTTACTAGACTAAATCAGATAGTATATTTCTAAATTTTCACTTCAACATTGTAAATTCAAGTAGAAAGATGCACATGCCACAGTAATCCTAATAATTATAATGTATTTTTAAACTGTTGTTTCGTATTCAATAAACATATTAAATGTTAATTTATATTTATTCTATATATTTATTCTATATATTTATCTATATTTTTTTATAGGTAACATGGCACAATAAGTAAAAGACAACGATGTATTGCGTAAAGAAAAATAAAAATAAAAAAATCAACAAAGTAAACTACTTGGTAAGCACAAATTTAACTTATAATATTAAATTAATACATGACATGATATCTAATATTCTCAACAGATATAAAAAAGATAGAACTAACACTAGAGGAAATAGAGGAAGTTATTGCAACAAAGAATGACCCGTAGAATGATATAATTGGTTCTGGAACATTCGTTGACGTGTACAAGATAACTTACAAAGGAGAACATGTATTTTTAAAGGAAATTAAGGAAAAACTTACGGAAACAAGCTAAGTTAAGTTATATATCATAGATTTTCAAGTTTAAACTTCATATTCAGTTACTGTTTTATTTCAGAGAGAAACGAGACTTCATAAGTTCTGGGACTTTGGAATGGAACAAAAAATGGGAAGACATTCGGCAAGAACGAAAATGTTATACTGCTCAAGGGATACAAGATCCAGGACACCTAACCCACCATACTATGTGATCATGGCAATTGGTTGAACGAACACTACGAGATCTACTACTATATAAAACAAAATATAGAGAATGGTTTTTTTACTTGATGGTAATACAAAGTTCAGATTTGCAAGTTCAACAATCTGGTATTGAATGAAATTCTAGATATAATCAGCCAAATAGCTAGAGGCAACAAAGAACTTACAGACTTAAATATAGTTAGCAGAGATATTAAACTAGTGGTAGAGGTAATATTATTTATATGTTGCAAGTTTTAATGGGATAAAAGATGTGATATTATGATATTTATTCCAGGCGCAAGCACTTTGAAGAGGAGCTTCTCTGGTTCGACTACACGCATTTCAGCATTCGAGAAGAATAGCATGAAATATTATACTTCGATTGTGATGAATTATGGATTTTTTATTACAGTATTAAAGATTACTGTTAGGTTTACTTTCATGTATGATATAATCCAGTAACTATCAAGAAATACTATACTTCGATTGTGATGAATTGTTGATTGTTGATTTCAGTATTAAAGATTATTCTTATGTTTGCTTTCATATATGACATAATCCAATTCTATGATGTGGAATCCCATTCCTTTGGAAAAATATAATATGTTTTGTCAAAATATATAAATTGGCAGAGAAAACTTGATATAAAGAATTTGAATAATTATTTTTCATTTATCATTAGGGTTACTTGACTAAACCAGATTGTAGATTTATACTTCAACATTGTAAATTCAAGAAGAAGAATACACATGCCTCAGTAATCCTAATAATTTTACAGTATTTTTAAGCTGTTGTTTAATATTCACTAAACATAATAAATTTTATTCTATTTTTAACCTATATGTTTATCTATATTTCAGGTAACATGACACAATAAAAAAGGTGCATTGCGTAAAGAAAAAGAAAAATAAATAAATCAACAAAGAAAGCAACTTGTTAAACACAAATTATATAGTAGTAAATTAATATATAACATGATATCTAATATTTACAATTACAACAGATACAAAAACATGGAACTGTCTGCTTATCAATGGTGGAAAGGAGAAGATTCAATAGCTTAAAAGGTAAAATATTGATGGAGTGAAGTGATATAGATGCTGATGGATAGGGGCGGATCGAGAACTTGACGACTGATTTTATACCCTGACCACAAACATAAAATCATGATGACGTATAAAAATGAATCGTGATTTAGTTTTAATATTAATGCTAGTTTAATGATAATTTTGTTGTTCTTTAATCTAAATTTTATAGTTTTTTAGTTTTTCAAACAAAATGCTATGCTTAAAATTTTTAAAAGCCAAAGTAATATTTATAATTGAATTTATTGTTTAAATTTTTAAAAATTTAAACAATATCCTGCACAAGTTATTCTACGCTCAATTCATCACGGGAAAGACGCAATCCCTGTCGTCCCGCTCGTCCCTGTCGTCCCGCTCGTCCCTGTAGTTGATAAGCTGTCTAACAAACAGCCTCAACCTCAATATTCAAGTGTATGTATTAGGCTCTTTGGTAATGAATTTAAGTACTTTCTTGCAAGTTATTTAAAAAATTTATATGTTGCAAATTTTAATGGGATAAAAGATGTGATATTATGATGTTTATTCCAGGCGCAAGCACTTTGAAGAGGAGCTTCTCTGGTTCGACTACCTGCATTTCAGCATTCGAGGTAACTATCCGTCCGCCATGCCCAGCTATATTCCAGACGTACATGTTTCTTACATTATTAAATTTCATTTCAATTTAACTTGTTAAAATTGATTTGAAATATAGTCTGGGTTTTCGAATCCGGGGTAAGTATGCGTCCATCTTGACCATCCACATTCAACGTGTAATGGTTAGTGGTTTTACATTATTGAACGTGTGATCAATTAAAGTTGAAAATGATTTGATCATTTGAAATAAGTACGATACATTAGTACGAAACATTAGTACGATACATTAAATTCTGTATAGTAGATCTAGTTTTATTTGTTCCAAAATAGGTATAGGTTTAAACTGAGTTTGACCTGCTTTTAATACAACCAATCTGAGTTTGAATTGCATCTTATCCACTCAATTAGAGGTCGAACTGCATTTAATCGGTCCAAGCTGATTCAAACTTGAAAAAAACTTCCAACACTAGCCACCATAATTAAGAAGCAATACACTACCATGTAACGAGCTTACAAGAGTGGTCACTATAATTTACTCAGTATATGGTCAACCGTATAAACCAACCTGAAGCGTGGTAAATTTAACAATTATTATTGAGACATATAGATTCTACATTGAAAATTAAGTATTAGAATATACATGTCACGATAATAATTGTTATGCATTTATAATCTTTTTTTGCAAACTTTTGCATTTATAATATATTGTTTCGAAAGTCTTTTTTTAATGTAATGAGAGATTGAACTTCCATGGCTCCCATACAATACAACATTCCGGATCGTGCGAGGAGGAGGAGGATCAGCTACCCGAAAGATACATTCCGGATCTGCGAAGGAAGAAAATCAACCAAGCCGATGTTTAGCTTTGCTTTGTTAAAATGGGAGAGGAAACAGGAAATTATAAAACCTAAAGAAGTTTAGCCTTATGCTGTTGGTGATCATGTAGAGCTTGTTTCTCTTAATGAAGTTAAGACTGATGCTGTTGGTGATCCTGTAGAGTGTTTTTGTTAACGAAGTTGAGCGTGATGCTGTTGGTGATCCTGTAGAGCTTGTTTCTGTTAAGGAAATTAAGTCTGTTGCTCCCGAGAAAAATAAAAGAAGAAGACTGAGAAGAATAGCGTGAAATATTATACTTCGATTGTGATGAATTATGGATTTTTTATTGCAGTATTAAAGATTACTCTTAGGTTTACTTTCATATATGATATAATTCAGTAACTATCAATAAATACTATACTTCGATTGTGATGAATTGTGGATTGTTGATTGCAGTAATAAAGATTATTCTTAGGTTTGCTTTCATATATGACATAATCCAATTCTATGATGTGGAATCTCATTCATTCGGAAAAAAATGATATATATTTTTTCAAAATATATAAATTGGCAGAGAAAACTTGATACAAAGAATTTGAATAATTATTTTTCATTTATCATTAGGATTACTAGACTAAACCAGATAGTAGGTCCTCAACCAGCAGCTTTCGATCCTTAAAACTCTAGGACTGATTTTTAGACTGTATTTATTAACATTAAATTTGATTTCACAAACGCTAGGTTAGTATTGTATGAACATTACGGCTCGATAGTAGCTATTTATTCATCAACGCGTAGCCCCGTCCGAGACCAAAGGAAGGGTTTAAAAAAAACCAGATTGTAGATTTCTAGATTTATACTTCAACATTGTAAATTCAAGTAGAAGAATACACATGCCTCAGTAATCTTAATAAGTTTACAGTATTTTTATGCTGTTGTATAATATTCACTAAACATAATAAATTTTATTCTATTTTTAACCTATATGTTTATCTAAGGTAACTTGACACAATAAAAAAGGTGCATTGCGTAGAGAAAAAGAAAAATAAATAAATCAACAAAGAAAGCAACTTGTTAAACACAAATTATATAGTAGTAAATTAATATATAACATGATATCTAATATTTACAATTACAACTGATACAAAAACATGAAATTGTCTGCATATTAATGGTGGAAAGGAGAAGATTCAATAGCTTAAAAGAAAAAATACTGATGGAGTGAAGTGATATAGATGCTGATGGACAGGGGCGGATCCAGAACTCGATGACTGATTTTATACCGTGACCACAAACATAAAATAATGATGACCGACAAATCATTTGCAGAGCCAGTTCACCGACAAATGAGAAAAATCCTCCCCTTCATTGAGCGATTTTTCTGCCCCCTTCGCCGATTGGAGCTGTCCTCTTCGCCGGTCGATCCAGATTTCAGAATTCTATTCCATGAACCGCTTTTGCCTCTCTTTCCCAGTCGGTCATCATGTATCCTCGGAATAATTTTGTGCAGAACTCCCACATTCGAAGCTTTATCCTATAGATTGTCTCCTGAGTGTGTGGGAACTTATGTTCGAAGATTGCTTTTCTTCGCCCATTCCAAATTGCCCACAGCCAGTGGCGGATCCTGGAGTCGAACCAAGGGGGTGCGCTTCACATAGGGGTGTGTATCCTGAGGGTATCCCGAGGTCTAACTAGGGGTGTAAGTCAAGTATTAAAAAAATTTAGGGGGTGCGCCTGCACCCCCACCGCCACTAATGGGTCCGCCACTGCCCACAGCACTGCCGCCCAGATGGGTTTCCAGAGTTCTCCGTCTTTTCTTCATTTTGGCAGGCTCATACGGATTTTGAAGTTTTCCCATGGCTGATCAGTAAATTGGACTGTTCGTCCAAGGATCCAATTGTACATTTCATCCCATATGTTGCTGGCAAAGGGGCAGGAGAAGAAAAGGTGAGTGATTGTCTCTTCTTGCGCAGAACAGAGTGAACAAGATTCATCATCAATAGAGACTCCCCTTCTCACAAGGTTGTCTTTTGTAGGGATACGGTCTTGATGGAGTCTCCACACGAATGTACACTCCTTCAGAGGGGCCAATGTTGTCCATAAACGAGCCAGATAAGGATTTTCCAGTGGCTCAACATTTTGGCGACTCTGAATTGCAGTAGCAGCCGAGTTTGTAGAGTAAACTCCATCACTGGTAAGCCTCCATATCCAAACATTTTTATTTTCTTCTATGAGCAGACATTCCTCAGTATGTTGCTTTATCTCATCCAGTTGATTATACTCTGCATCAGATAGATTTCGTAGCCATTCCCAACTCCAGATAATAGGTACCTCTGCAACATTTTCCAGTTTCTGAGCTATGACCTTAAACTTATCACCTGCTATATGGTATAGATTAGGGAACATATCACACAGTCTATAGCTCCCAACCCGCTGGATGCTATGAGTGGTAAAATATTCAAAAAACTTTTACACTTGGTTAATGTTGATATCAAATGGTAACATGACAGACATCACAAATAATAGATGTTTACAGTCTAGGTCTTATAATGGTTCAAATGATGATGCAAGAAAATAAAGTTGGGTACAAAGATATAAATAAAGGAAAGGGGAAAGCACTAATCTACTTTGAAAATTCAAGTATTAGAATATACATGGTTCTATAATCATTGTTCTGCATTTATAATCCTTTTTAGCAAATTCGGAATTTATAATCTGTTGTTTAATGCTTACGAAGCATAAAAAATGTTATTCAATTTTTAATCTATTTGCTTATTGCTATTGCAGACAGCGTGGGAGGAAAAAAAAATATTAATAGGTATCGCAAAAAGGAATATAGAACTATCAAAATATTCACAAAGAATGCAACATATTGAGAACAAAATGAAATTTTTAGTATGAATTTGAAATATAATATGGTATCTAACATTTTTTTATATGCAGATATAAAAAATATGGAACTTACAAAAAAAGAAATGGTTGATGTTCTTTCAACAAAGGTGCTCGGGGAGGATGGTATACTTGGTTATGGATCATTTGGTGTAGTGTATCCGGTAACTTATAAAGAAAAACAAGCGACTTTAAAAGAAAGCGAAGATAAAAAAGAGCAAAATGTCATTGTACGACCTAATTTTTTTTTGGGTAAGCGAAACATTTCATTAAGAAAAGTATGGAAAGAGTTTTTACAGTATGTACATTATCTGTTGTTTGCTCAACAAAAATTTAAACACAAGAGAGCAAACAAGATATGGGTTGATCAAACCAGTCTGTCGTTGAATAGTTGAAGAGATGCTCCTACCTCTGTTCGGTTGCTTTCAAAATGAGTTTTGTTTCTTGATTTCCAAATATGCCACACCGCTCCAGCCCATATATCTAACCACGCTTTCCTCTTTATGTTTGGTGGTTTCTTCTCAATAAACTCAATCATCGTAGGTGCTATATTGTCCATCCCTGCAATGCTCAGCCACTTCCAACGCTTTGTCCAAAATAGTCTCGTGTAGGAGCAGTTATAAAATATATGTTCTTCTTCATCATTTTCGTCAGCACATAAAATGCAAGGGGTTGCACATAAGGAGTGAATCACCCTTCTTTTCTTTAGATTATGCTGCGTAGGAAGCCTTTTCTGTAGCAATCGCCACAAATGTCGACACTTTTTTTGGGATGAGATTACTCCAGATTGACTTCAGCTCCTTTCCCTGATCTGCTGAGAATACTTCTGGTCTGTCCTTAATCACCATGTTGTAAGCTTCTTTAACCGTATAGTGCTGTTTGTCTTTCTGCTGCCATCTATCTTCTGTGTGCTCCTGCAAAAGAACATTTGTTAAACAGGTCAGGATATCAGCAAGATTGCTGTCAACCAGATCGTTAAGAGGTCTTTTCCATTCGAATTCCCAGCACCACACTTCCTCCTCCCACTTCCCACAGTCTCTAATCTTAATGTGTTTATATTTCGCTTTTGCGTATAGACGCGGGTACTTTTGGCTAAATGAGATATCTCCCACCCACAAATCCTCCCAAAACCTAATTTTGGATCCATTTCCCACCCTCAACTCCCAGCCTCCTTGAAACCATGACTCTCCCAGAATACTCTGTAACTCACGGTACCAACTTGACTGTTTGGTGTAGGTTTCTCTACTAGTGATTTGTGGTGTTGTGGTAGGTAGTATTTCAAGATTTCCTACTGACATTGTACCATTCCTACTGTATTTAGACCTCAACACTCGCAAACACTGGTCTTCCACGCCCAAAAGAATTTTTTTCACCATTTCCCTAACATAGCCTTGTTAAAGGCTTCAAAGTCTCTCAATCCCAACCCCCCTTGTCTACAGGTTGTGTTATTTTGTTCCAAGCTATCCAATGCATCTTATTTTTTTGCGGAGTGCCATTCCAAAAGAAATTCCAACTATTTTTTCTAGTTTGGTGATTAGGGACCTAGGGGTACGAAATAAAGCTAAGTAGTAGCAAGGAATAGCCGCTAGAACTGAATTTATGAGCACTATCCGACCTGCCATGGACAACGTCTTATTCTTCCACCTTCCAAGTCTTTTCTTGAATTTATCCACTACAGGAACCCATGTTCGGATTTTTCTTGCTTCTGCTCCCACTGGTAAACCCAGATAAATGAAGGGGATTTTTCCCACCTTACAGTTCATGTAATCTTCCATTCTGCACAGGTTTACCTCATCAATGTTTATACCCATCAGTGCACTCTTTGAGTAATTCACTTTCAACCCGGATATCATCTCGAAGTTTCTGAAAATGCATTTGAATGCCTTTATGTTCTTCCAAGAGGCTGTTCCAAATAATATCGTGTCATCTGCAAATTGCAGATGACTCAATTCCACTCTATCTTTTCCAAGTTTGATTGGTTCCAACAACTGTAGTTCAGTAGATTTCCTTATCTGGCCAGAAAGACCTTCAGCAGCAATTAGATAGAGGAAAGGGGAGATGGGATCTCCTTGCCTCACTCCTCTTGATGGTTTAAATTGTTTCGTGGGGCTTCCATTCACGATAATTGATGTGGTTGCACTACACAGACATGCCCTGATCCACTTCCTGAAACGAGATGGAAATCCCAGGTTCTCTGCCATGTAATCTAAATACTCTCAACTCACTGTATCAAAAGCCTTTTCAAAGTCAATTTTGAACAAGATCATTCCTTCCCCTTTTACCTTCATTTCATGTGCAGCTTCACTCACAATCAAGACCCCATCTGTGATTTGCCTCTGCCCAATAAACGCTGGTTGGTTACTAGATATTACCTCCTCAAGTATTCTTCTCATCCTCTTGTACACAGCCCCAATCAGTGTTATTGGTCTAAAGTCATCCACTTTCAGCGGGTTGTCCTTCTTTGCTATTAGAGAAATGTGTGCAGCATTTGCTCCTTTTGTAATCACACCATTGATATAAAACTCCTCCATCAATGCACATAGATCCTCTTATAGCGTGGGGAGAAAATGTTTGATAAATTTGAAGTTTAACCCGTCTGGACCTGGACTTTTATTATTACCACAACTTGAGATTGCTTCTAGTATTTTTGCCTCATTGAACCTGCTATTTAACATAGCAGCAGCAGCTGGTGATAGCTGTTGCAGTTGTATTCCTACCAGTTTTGGTCTCTGCTGGTTTTGTTCAGCAAATCTCCTCTCCAAATGGCTTCTGAATTCTTCTTTAATCAACTCAATATATCCTCAATCCATCGTCCTGAATCCATATTCCATGAATCGTGTTGTACTTTCGGTTTCTCTGCACACTTCTGTGGAAAAAAGATGTGTTTGCATCCCCTTCACTCAGCCATTTGGATCTAGATTTCTGAAACCACAACGAGCTTTCCTGTCTTGACAAAGTTTTTATTTGGCTGTGTATCTCAGTTATTTGCAGCTGTCTATCCTATAATTGTGCATTGAAGTCAAGTGCCCATTCCAATTCCAATTCTATTTCTCTGATTTTCCCTTTTAGTATTTTGATCTGCACCTGTGTGTCCCCGATTCCTGTGTTATTCCATTTCTGTATTTCAGCTCTTAAAATTTTGATCTTCTCCTTCACACAAAAACTTGCATATCCAGGTACTACTAACTCTTCCCACATTTTAATCACCAGTTCATTATAATCCTTTTACTTCAGCCAATGATTCATCATTCTGATTGGCTTTGGCCCCAAATTTACTTGGTTTAAAGTAAGTGTCACGGGACAGTGGTCTGAGTCATCTCGCTCAAGTCCTGCTTGAACCCATGTTGTAGTATCCCCCAGCCACTTTTCATTGAGTAGAAAGTGATCAAGTCTGCTCATAGATCTCAATAAGCCCAGGTACCAGATGAATTTTCTCCTTATCATCGGCAGATCATGTAACTCCAGGTCCTCCACAAACTGCCTGAACTGTGTAATTTCTTCTCTATTAGTAGTATTCCCCACTCCTCTTCTCTCAGATCTATCCAAAACGGCGTTGAAGTCACCCATCACCCATTTCTCATCAGCTTTACTTGACCATTGAGCCTTGATAGCATCCCAACGATCCCGTTTTCTGTCTAATTCAGCCGGACCATATACATTCGTCATATTAGTTTTTATTGTTTCATTTCCCCAGAAACCTTCTAACCCTAATACCCCTTCAGCTCCCCACATTGTCTCTTTTGTAAATTTCTTCCTATTCCATATACACAACAGACCTCCAGAAGCACCTTTTGAACCCTGGTATGCCCAGTCAAAGTCATCATCAAACCACATTCCGGCACATAGCTATTAAACCGAAGAAGAGAACAGAAAAGATTGGGGAATTTTTTTTCTTATCACCTCAAATGTACATTGATACAAATATATAGAGATTGATATACATCCGACAACTACCTAACTACCCAATGTAAATACATCTACAAAATGTCAAATAAAGTAAATGCAATCCCTTGTTTAAGGGATTGCAAAGACTTTTTGTAACATGCATAATGCATGCAAGTTGATCACATATATTACATGCTATTTGTCTTTTGTAATACTCCCCCTCAAGTTAGGTAGTGGGCATCTAACACATAACTTGAACAATGCATCCTGAAATGATTGACCACTAACGGCTTTCGTTAAGATGTTCGCTAACCTGTCTTCCGATCTCAAAATGGGAGAGTCACGACCTTACCTTCAAGCTTCTCCTTGATGAAGTGTCTATCAATTTCAACATGCTTAGTGCAATCATGTTGCATTGGATTCTCAGATATATGAATAGCTGCCCTGTTGTCACACCTCAACGGACACGCTTCTCAGGTGGAAAACCAAACTCAGTCATCAGTTTGATGAGCCAAAGAACTTCCATCACTCCTCTGACAATGCCTCTAAACTCTGCTTCAGCACTCGACCTTGCTACAACCTTCTATTTCTTGCTCCTCCATGTGACAAAGTTCCCTCCAACAAAGGTGAAGTATCCCGAGGTAGATCGTCTATCCACACGGTTTCCTACCCAATCAGCATCGATATAAGCTTCGATCTTTAAGTGTCCATGTCTGTCATATAAAACTCCTGCATCAGGTGATCCCTTCAAATAACTCAGAATTCTCAAGGCTGCCTCCATGTGATTCTTTTGAGGGTTATGCATGAATTGACTCACAACTCCCACAGCATATGAAATGTCAGGTCGTGTATGTGCTAGATAAATTAATTTCTCAACCAAATGTTGGTATCTACTCTTGTCTGCCGGCTCAGCTCCAGCTACTATTCTCAGCCCATGGTTGAGTACCATAGGTGTATCAACTGGTCTACACTCTAGCAATCCAGTCTCAGCAAGAAGGTCCAGTATATACTTTCGCTGAGAAATATAAATCCCATGTTCGGACCGCATCACTTCAATGCCAAGAAAGTACTTCAGCATCCCAAGATCCTTCATCTTGAACTCGCAAAACAAGTTCCTCCTCAGTTCTCCAATCTCATCAACATTATCCCTGTAATGATCATGTCATCAACATAGATAATAAGACATATAATACCTTGAGCTCGTCGCTTCAGAAACAGAGTGTGATCTGAGTTACTTTGGATGTATCCACATTCTTCATAAAGACGGTGAACTGTCCAAACCAGGCTCTAGGTGATTGCTTCAATCCATACAATACTTTTTTCAATCTGCATACTTCGTGAGACCGAAAACCAGATGAGAGAACAGGTGGTGGTGCCATATACACCTCCTCAGATAGGTCACCGTGCAGAAATGCATTCTTCACATCAAACTGATGAAGATGCCAATCCAGGTTCGCAGCTAATGAGAATAAGACTCGAATAGTATCTAGTTTGGCCACAGGGGAAAAAATCTATGAGTAATCAACTCCATATGTCTGCGTGTACCCCTTTGCAATCAAACGAGCTTTGAACCTTTTAACCATGCCATCTGCATTCCTTTTGATGGTAAAGACCCATCTACAACCAATAGGCTTTTTTCCTGGAGGTAACTCATACACCTCCCATGTCTCACTCTTCTTTAGGGCATTCATTTCTACTTCCATCGCCTCTCTCCATTCTGGAATCTGCAATGCTTCTTTCTCACTACGAGGAACATCCTCGCTATAAACGGCAAGAGCCTTGATAGCATCCCAGCGATCTCGTTTTCTGTCTAATTTGGCCGGACCATATACATTCGTCATATTAGTTTTTACTGTTTCATTTCCCCAGAAATCTTTTAACCCTAATACCCCTTCAGCTCCCCACATTGTCTCTTTTGTAATTTCTTCCTATTCCAGATACACAAGAGACCTCTAGAAGCACCTTTTGAACCCTGGTATGCCCAGTCAAAGTCATCATCAAACCACATTCCGGCACATAACTATTAAACTGAAGAAGAGAATAGAAAAGATTGGAGAATTTTTTCTTCTTATAACCTCAAATGTACATTGATACAAATATATAGAGATTGATATACATCGGACAACTACCTAACTACTCAATGTAAATACATCTACAAAATGTCAAATAAAGTAAATGCAATCCCTTGTTTTAAGGGATTGCAAAGACTTTGTATCATGCATAATTCATGCAAGTTGATCACATATATTACATACTATTTGTCTTTTGTAACAATAGCCTCCTATCTACATTCTCCAATTTGGTTTCTTGCATTGAAATAAAATCTGTATTTGTTTGTGTAATCAGTTGGCTTACTTTTCTTCTTCTAGCTTGACTCCCCAATCCTCTGGCATTATAAGTTACGATGTGCATTTAGATGATACCAACTTTTTGTCTCTGACCTTTCTTATCTGCTAACTCTGGTTTTGATGCCTATTGATCCCTAGTTTCCATTAATAACACAGCTGCAATCAGTGGCGGAGCCAATTGGGGCGTGGGGTTGCACCTACACCCCCTATTTTTTTTTCCCCTTGGACATGTACTACCCCGCCCCTCCTATTTAAACCAACAAAATTTGCACCCAATGTAAAACGCACTCCCTACCTCCAAGATCCGCCACTTCACCTTCTGGATACTGGATTCCAATCAATTTTCCAAATTCTAGTACTGATTCAGCCTCGTTTCTCAAATTTCTTGAATTTCCAGCTAGTATGTTACTATCGCTAATAGAGTTCGAGAAACTGTCCTCCGTTGACCGTTTAGTTCCTTCTTTTAGTGATACTTGCATTGTTTCCGCCCATTCAGCTCTTAGTCTGTCATTCAGCTCCTACTGCTTTGTATGCCGTATCCCTTTTTTGATCCTCCCTACTGGCTTTTTCTTTCTCTTCCCCGTATCTCTCTTCGATTTACGTTTTTCCTCTCCCTGGGTTAGTTCTTCTGTATAAACTGAAGTTGCATTTGTTGAGCGCAGCGGATAAAATAATAATAATAATAATAATAATAATGGAGAAATCAAGTAGGTGCAGAAAATAAATGGACACCGAGAATTTAACGTGGTTCAACCTCAATTTTGGGCTACGTCCACGGGACAAACTCCGAACAATTCTTCCACTATAAAATAGTAGGTACAAGAGATTATTCTCTAGAACTTCTAGAGGCTAACCAACACCGGAGATCTACCCAAAAATATTTCCCCAATATTTTTGTCACTCCCCCAATTTAGGAACACCCTAAATAACTCACTCACAGAAGAAATTCTTCTTCTTCTCGTTTGTTGGTTGTGATACTGAACGTATGCCTCCTATTTATAGGCAAATGAACTTCGGTGATCATCATGTCCCCTGCCTGCCTTTGAGAAGCCACACGTTTCATTTGAAATAATGCCTGCCTTTGAGAAGCCACACGTTTCATGTGAAATAATGCCTGCCTTTGAGAAGCCACACATTTCATGTGAAATAATACATCAACATGTTATGCCATTTTAATGTTGATGGCCCATCCATGTTGAATGTGAGAGGAATTTATCACAACAACATTGTGTACCGCCCCTTCCCCAGTTACATAAATTTGCTTTCTTTCCATACTGCTCCTTGCCTGTTCCTTCTCTAGTTTTTCTCTTTCATCTCGGAAGCATTGCAGAACCAAATCTAGTATCTCCATTTTATAATTTTCTGCCAATACCCAGTCTTCAGTATTATCCATTTGTAGCCTCATTGGATAGGATTGACTTTGGCCACTATACTCCTTGTCTACTCCTATCTCCAAAAACTGATATATCCCGCTTCCATCCCACCCTCGCCTATCCCACCTTCGCCTATGTGGCACACCCATATCCACTTATTTTGTTGGGTGTTGTTGGGTGTTGTTTAAACAAGTGGACGTGGATGTGCCACTGTAGATGGGATGAGGGGGTGGGGTATATCAGTTCTGCCAATCTCCAGAACATCCATACTCATAATCGTCCCTTGCCTTTTACTAATCTGGGCTTCCGGGTTTGTATCTGATAACTTGCTACAACGAGAATCTGACTCCTTTGAATTTTCCCTTACTGTTTCCTTCTCCTGATTATCAGCCCCATCTTCATCCCTTTCCAACAGTAACGGTTCCCAAAATTTTCCCACTGGCAATTTGCCTTGATACATCGGAGCTGCCTCCTTATCTACATCTCCTTGATCATCCCCTCTATAAGTTTTTGGGGTGGATATAAATCTGGGACCGGTTTGAGTGACTTCGGAATTCTGTCTGCATCATCCTCCGATTCAGCTTCAATATTTTTTAATTTTGAATGCAGAAAAATCATCATCTGAACTCTGGCTACTAGACTCATCTATCTGCTTCTGCCATATCTCTTCCTCTGCCACAAATCTTGTCTCTCCCATCTCCACCACTGCCACCACATATTCAATTCCATCAATTGTAATCCTTAAGTTTCCATTCAGGGATTTCGTTGTTTCTGCCTGGATTAATAGTTGTGCAGCCTCCAAATACTTTTTCTCCAGCGTTACCTCATCTATTCTCATAACTTTGCCCAGTTTTGATCCAATTTTTCTCAGAATATCTTCTGTCCAGCAGGAGAGTGGGATGTTTTCCACATTCATAAAAGTCACAAAAACAAAGGGAGCACCTGAATTAGATCATTTCCTCGCAATAGTCAGTGCACTTACCCGGTCCTGTACCTCAAGAATTGCACGTAGATCTTGTTGCCGGCAATTGGGCGGAAAATTGGATACGTAGAATACAGATTCCACTGGCACCTGGTCTTCTCCCCGCGGGCCAAGCTGGTCGTGCACAGAAACAAGATTCTGTGGAATTTCTTCCTCGCGACTACGCTGCAACTCCAGTGCCTTGCCGGTTTGGGGTAGGGTTTGCAACTCCAGTGCAATTGGAAGACAAAATTAGGGGTAGACAAATGGGACGGTAATCGTATAGACCGAGAAATTCCCATTTTTCTGAAATTATCGGGAATTATAGGTTAGTGGTCGGATGGTGGCCTGAGTTATGGCCGGTAAGATCTAATTTATTAATTTTCAAGTTTAGTTTATAGATTTTTAAAAGAACATAAATTTATAATTGTCTATACAAAAATGGCCAAGAACGAAAAGTTATTTTGCTCAAAGGATACAAAATTCTAGAAGAAAACCCATCATATTATTTGATCATGCAATTGGCAGACAAAACAAAACGCTAGATAATGTACGAAGGTAAAACAAAAGATAGAATTGAATTTTTATAACCAATGTAACTTGTTCTGGTGACAATTAGGTGAGTTTTGACTAAAAAGTCTCGAGTTTAAGCTCAAGCAAAAGCGTTTGGCCAGACCTAATCTATAGGAGCCAGTAGGCTAGGTATAGGTCCTCTAGATTAATCGGGAGTGTAAAAAACTCGGATACTGAAAGAGCGAGTTTTCTCTTATTTACCCACCTTAAAAAAGAATTGAATTTTTATAATTTATTTGATAAATAAAAATTTCAAGATGAGGCAAAACCGAACTTGAAGGCGATTGTTGACATAAGCCGCCAAATAGAGCCTTTACAAATGCAAAAATGACTATTGGGGATATCAGATGAAAATTTCAAGAGATGTTGCAAAAAAAACAGTGACGGATTTATTTTGGCAATCCGAATTGTAAAAAAAAACAGTTGTTGGCAATATATTTTTTTATTCCATTAAAATAAATATTTTATTTTATTTTATACCATAATTTTTATTGAAATTGTTTTTTTTTTACCAGACCCTCTCTTTTGTGTCTCATTAATGAGACAGAAGGAAACAACATTTTTAATTACACAACACCGTTTTGCTACCTGTATCGAATTCGATTCGGTATTTGCAGCACGACTCCAGATTTAAGGCATACCACATCTTCTTTGATCTTTTTTTATAGATATCGGGAAGATAGAATGCCACAAAATCCAAGTTGAGGTTAGGTTCAAAACTCTTTTGGGCAGCGACCATGGTAGTTGCCCCTGTCTCCATCCGACCAACCAAGAGAAAGTCGAAACTCAGCCATCTCGTCCTCGGTCCTTCATTTTGGGCTTTTATATTAGCAATGTTAATTAATCCGTTTAATTAATTTAACCTAAAGCCCACTACCCACCTAAGCCCAC
>JAOYMZ010009000.1:0-21713 GCA_025802335.1 Pinguicula primuliflora
GGGGGGGGGGGGGGGGCGCGGGCCGGGGGGTCGGTAAACATCACAAAAGAGCTTCAGAGTTTAACTCATAACCCTTGGTCCAATACTCGTGGCTTGAAAAAAATCAAAGCCTAATAAAGTGTGTTGTGATCGTATAGCTCTTCATAAATGATAAAACACAGAATCGTTCAGAGCTAATCCAAAGGGAAAAAACAATAAAAAAAATATAATATATAATCACCTGACCTGAAAATGAAGAATGGTCGATTTTACAGATCTGGTATTCCGCCAAAACTCGTAGTATGCACCATCTTTCCTAGTTAATTTGCACTCCTGATTCAAAAAGGAATTCACATCATATCAATGTCAATTAAGGAAGTACAAAACCTATCAAACTATTTTTTCCAAATACTGCAGAAAGAAAGGTACCTTTTCTGATCCCTTTCCAGATTGGGGTATATTTTCGTAATTCTTATATTGCTCTAATCTAGTCTGCCTGTATTTGTCTCTCGAGATGCTTAGCCTTTCCCATGGAATTCCCTGGATATCTTTTCCTTTCCGTGCTTCAGCAGCGAAAGTATCCGTTACCTCATTGTCCTACTTCCACACTCTAGTTAATTCAAGTTGCTAGGTTTTCAAATAAAAAAAACTATTTCTAAAAGTTAAATGCTTCAAATGAATCTTATAAGGCAAACTGACAGACCAAATGATCATAATCATCCTCTTCCTCATCTTCAGATTCTGTTTCTCCCATTAATCTACCAGCGAAATACATATTCTCGTTGACTTCTCCCATTTCATAATCAGCAGCAGCATATTCCATAACTTCCTCAAAGTTCCCTAAATTAATCGACTTCACCACTTGTTAGCTGTAAAAAGTATGAATACGACAATTTTAGTTCTACACAATCAGTAGGAGATGTCATGCTTAAGATTAACTAAATATTAAGTGCGAATCTCAAGAATAGGTCAGCCAGTTAGTTAATTCTACCCAGCCAACGGACAGCAAGTGAATCTCAGAAGAAAAATTTTTGATGAATCACAAAACTAACTCCCGGAAAGACAATAAACCATCAAAACATGCAACTATTCCTAGAAATCATAAAGAAAATCCCCGTGATTTTTCTTTAAAAAAGAAAAGGAAAAAACTTGCAACCAAACTCAAACCATCTTAGTACTAAAAACAAAATGATTCTAAAGAAATACACTAAATTGAATAATTCCCCAGAACCACTCTGCTTCCACCAACGGAACTCGGCAAATAAGTGATCGACAAAAAACATACACAAAAGAGTAACAGAACAGGACCAAATTATATCATCGTTAACCACAAAATTAGGAATAAGAACCTTAATTCTGACCTTCAATTTCCGTGCACTACAAATATTATCTCCGCTAGAAGAGTTGATTCTCAAGAAATTATAAAACACAGAAAATAGGACGGGGAAACAACAATCAGATTCTGGAGACGCCAAGAGATAGGAATCCAGGCAGAGATCTCCTTCTCCGTAATCAAATTCAGCGGTGAAGATCCTGTGTGGCACAATTCTAAAAGCGATTAATACAAACTGAATGCGATCATCAGGTGGCCATTTCTCACTATTATGGGCCTGCTCAAATGGATAAGATTTGGCCCAATAGTTACTCATCAGTGGGCCGTGAGCATTAAAGTCTTATCCAACAGAGGCCCAATAATTAGCTGAAAAAATATATCATATGATATATGTGAGGAGGTATTTTGGCAGCAATTTTGGTATGTATAAAACTTATGTGTACAATGGTGCACAATATTGGTCTACGACCACCAAAATTGATCACAATGTTGGAAAACTTATATACAAGAGATCAAAAGCCCAATCCTGATAGATTTTGGTACGTACAAAATATGTGTGCACAATGATGCGCAAAATTAAATTTCCGACTACGATCACCAAAATTTGGTCACACCGTTGAAAAACTTATGCATAAGAGACCAAAAGTTTCATATTTCGGTGCGGTCCCGACGACGAAGTCGCTGGAATTTTCTAAATCCTAATAAAGAACTATTTAACCCAAAGAAAAAAGATGCAACAAATTTTTTTGATAGGTAAAAGTATCGAATCTTATACGTCCACATTGGAAGATACTCAGCTCACCAATTGAGCTAATTAGATTCGATAGTGTGCAACAAAATTACCACGCGATTAAAAAATTGAAATTTGGTTGAAATATTGGATTTTTGATCTCTTGTGTATAAGCCCCAACAAGTGGTTACTGTGACCCCCAACTAGCGGTCACACTTATCCCCCAAAAGCTCATATGTCAGTGTCTAGACGCTCTATTCTCTGCGGATGTTAGACTGACGTTATCATCAGTAATTTCATCGTACTTTATTCCATACAGATAAGTTTCTGTCAGAGGCCCAGTGGAACCAGAGACAAAGCGAGCCTTCCCTCATTATGGCCAGGCATATCAGAGACGCATTAAAGCGTTGAAAGCAGTTGGCCGAAAGAACATTTAAGGAGGACACAAGTTCCTGAAGAATGACCTGGGAAGAAGTTAACAGTTATTGAAGTAGTTGGCGAGCGATGTTTTGAATTCCTGTTTGTCTATTTAAAGAAGAGAACCATGTATGACAGAACCATCTTTTGAGAATTGAATGAAAACAGTATTACATGGTTAGTTCTCCCGTACTGAGTTCTACAGGGTATTGATCTCCCCATTATACAGTTCATCCTATCTTATCGTCTTTTGTATTATCAGCACCATAGGTCGGCGGCGGCAAACTCTGCTATGAAGCCAGAAAGAACGTCATCGAGACATAACGGTCGAGGGTTCGTAGGTGTACATCAAGGACCAGTTACTCGCTTGAAATCCCGGCCCCTTAACAAATAGGTATCAGAACGGCTGGCGAGTCAACCTCCTGTGAAAATGACGGAATCATCAGATATGGCACAAATCAAAGAATTGTTTTTGGCAACACAATGCAAGCTAGATGAGCAGGCAGCTTTCAAAGCAAATGTATTGAACAGATTGGAGAAAATGGAATTGGAAAAATCTCCAGAAAAGAAGGATTCCCCGAAATCCTCAACCCAATGACCGAGTGAACACACTGACCTTGTGGAGGAAGAGAACTGGGAGGAGACCTTTCAATACGAGTCTCGAACGTTTCCAAAGGAGCAGAGAGCGTATGGAAAAAGGACGATAGAGGAGGAGATGGAGAATTTCAAAACTAAGGAGAATGAATACCCACGCAAAGGAGCCAGCTCTTCAAGAGTAAAGAAGGGAACTGGTCCCCGCCTTACACCTTCTCAACAATGCGCCTTACAACGCTATACCAACAATCATGGACAGTCCTATCGTGGGAAGGGATGAGGAAGAAGAGTATAGGAGAGAGATGACTATCACTGGAAGGAGCCCAACAATTACCATCGACCGTTTAGGTCGGACTTTCCCCGTTATGGAGAGAATGAGACGGCCTAAAGTTGGTTGAGCAGGTGCACTTCTTTCTTTACACAGCAAAAGGTAGAATATGATGACTGGGTGTTTATGGCTACCTTCCATCTGGAAGGAAAGATGCAGCTGTGGTGGAAAGCCACATATGAGGAATATTCAGAGTTAGACTAGGAAGAATTTTGTGATTCATTTCGGCTGGAATACTCTACCATGGGAAACTCTGATCCCTTGGCCCACTTGGCTGCTCTCAAACAAACGTCAAGTGTAGAAGACTTGAATGAAAGGTGGCGTGAAATTGTGTATGGAGTAAGTTATCTTCCCACCAAGACCGCTCTGGTACTGTATATAGTATCATTGGATCCCAACATATCGTATGATGTAAAGGTCAAAAAGCCTACGACTATACATAAAGCTACGTACATTGCACGCGAGTATCAAGCAAAGGCCATTGCTCTAGCTAATATAGCCAAGAAGCAGCACCACCGGAGTATTAAACCATTTTAACAATACACTCAGGCAACCAGCAGTCAGAACAAGACGGGGATGACCAGACTCCCCGAAAGCAAAAAGTTAACTGCTACGAAAGTGGCCCAGAGACGAGCTCAGGGGTTGTGTTACAAATGTGACGATAAATGGAGTAAAGGCCATGTGTGTAAAAAGTTATTTTTCATCGAGTTGGAACAGGATGAGGATTATGAAAGTGAAGAGGGGGTGGAAATTTCACTGAATGCATTAACAGGGGGAAGTTCCTGTGAAACAATGAAAGTGCAGGGACAAATAAGCAAGCAGGAACTACTGGTGTTGCTTGATTACGGGAGTACACATAGCTTCTTGGGTTCATCTCTGGCCGAATCATGGAGCTTGGAGAAGTGTGTCACTAAGCCCCTGGCTGTAACTGTGGCTAATGGAGAAAAGATACCAAGTCCAGGATGTGCCTTCCAAGAGTTAGACCTAGGAGGACACAAGTTTCCCATAACTTTTTATCTCTTGTCTCTTGCAGGATTTGGATCAGTATTGGGAGTTAACTGGCTCAGTAGCGTCAGTCCCCTTGTTTGGAACTTCATGATCAAACAATTGGACTTCCTTTATCAAGGCCAAAAGGTGCATTTATACGGAGTTCCCAGGAGAATACAGGAAGGAGAATTGTGCACCTTACAAAACACAGACACGTTGCCAGCCCTATTGCAGAAGTTCAGGACGGTATTTGATGAACCATGTGGGCTACAGCCAAAGCGGGTATGTGATCACTTAATAACCATCAAGCAAGGATCAGATCCAGTGCGAGCCAGACCATATCGCTATGCTCACGGGCAGAAAATTGAAATCAAACTATAGTGTGAAGAGCTACTATCCAAAGGGTGGATTTGACCCTCTACTTCCCCCTACAGCTCACCAGTGTTGCTGATAGCAAAACCTGATGGCTCTTGGCGCATGTGTTGGACTACAGGGCGCTGTACTCCATCACCCTGAAGGATAAATTCCCAATTCCTATCGTGGAGGAGTTGTTGGAAGAGTTGGGAGGTGCCAAATACTTTTCAAAGCTGGACCTTTGAGCGGGGTATAATCAGGTGCGAATGGCCGAGACTTCGATTCCCTTAATAGCCTTCCAAACTCACCGTGGCCACTATGAATTCCTGATAATGCCGTTCGGTTTAACTAACACCCCTGCAACATTTCAATCACTAATGAACAACATTTTTAAATCGTATTTGTACCGTTTTGTGCTGGTCCAGTGGAATCAGAGACAAAGCGAGCCTTCCCTCATTATGGCCAGACATATCAGAGACGCATTAAAGCGCTGAAAGCAGTTGGCCGAAAGAACATTTAAGGAGGGCACAAGTTCCTGAAGAATGAACTGGGAAGAAGTTAACAGTTATTGAAGTAGTTGGCGAGTGATGTTTTGAATTCCTATTTGTCTATTTAAAGAAGAGAACCATGTGTGACAAAACCATCTTTTGAGAATTGAATGAAAACAGTATTACATGGTTAGTTCTCCTGTACTGAGTTCTACAGGGTATTGATCTCCCCATTATAGAGTTCATCCTATCTTACCATGTTTTGTATTATCAGCACCATAGGTCGTCGGCAGTGAACTCTGCCGCGAAGCCAGAAGGAACGTCATCGAGACATAACGGCTGAGGTGTTCGTAGGTATACATCAAGGACCAGTTACTCACCTGAAATCCCAGACACTTAACAGTTTCTAATATAGGATTAAGTATTTAAAATTTGTTTTTACTGAGTATTTTTTGTTTGACTTGGTTTCGTTTCGTTTACTCCCACCCTTCGTAATATTTAAATTTTAGTTGTAGAAATTATTGTATTCCAATTAGAGGTGCAAATTTGGTTTGCACCGCACCGCTGCGGTGCAGTGCAAACCGGCCGCCATGTACACCGTGTGGTTAATAACTCGCGGTGTACGGTTTTGCAGTGCGGTGCACCGCGAAATCGCGACCTAATCTGGACCGGATTCGGGTCGGGTTAAACCAAAAAAAATCTACTAATTTTTTTTTTTAAAAAAAGACTTATATTAAAATCCTAAATTTTTGTTTTAGAAATAAGATAAACTATTACAAAATACTTAGAATTTTTTGGAAAATAAATACAATCAAATATATTCTTCATCTACAAGATTCTCGGTTCTCCTATTATCGCGCTCCCAATCCCGGATGCAAGACAATACCTCAATTATTTCGGATGTTAAGCATGTTCTCCTATCGGTCACAATGAGTTTGGCAGTGTTAAACGCCGACTCGGATGATACGAAAGATATCGGAGTGGTTAACAAATTCCGAGTTAAAATCGAAAGCACCGAAAACGCTGCCGAATGAGAACTCCATCACTTTAATATGTAAAAAGGCAACTTCTTGGGCCAAAATGCACGGTTGTTGAAGGTATTGTTGTAGTTCGCTCCCAACCGCTGTGGGTTGTGATGCTTCTGATGCTTCCGTCTCCCTGACTCTCTAAACCCGGTCCTCTTCCATGTGGGTTGAACATGTCGTCTTCTGGTGGTTGCGTCTCATCATCATCCTCCTCTTCAAGATTTGGGTCCATCCTTTCACCAAACACTTGATCATACTTATGAAACAATACCGCCAAAGATAGTTGAACTTTTTTATATTGAGTCGTATAATCCACCCCCACAATCCCCCAATGTGAGCAAGGCCCTTTGACAAACCGACTAATTTTTTCATAGGATCTAAAACCGTAGCATAACAATATAAAGTAGGAATATCTAACCAATAGTCATTGAATTTCGCAATCATAATTTGAATAATAGGATCAAGATCTTCATCAAGATAGCTAGAATATAATGTTTTGAGAATTCTACCAATATATAATAAAACTTGGTTAGAAGTTGGATAATATGTTCTACTTAAATCATTAGTTACATCATAAAATGGTTTTAAAAACATAAAAAAATTCTCAAGTAATACCCATTCATCATCATACATGACGTCACTAGCATGAGCGGAAATACATGCGGAAAATAGAAGTTGATATTTAATAATATTTACTAACATCTTATAAGTTGAGTTCCATCTTACGGACATATCAATATTCAATTTCTTTTGAGACATTTCATATACTTAACATATTCTTTTAAATTCAAATATTCTATTATTTGAAACTCTAATCCAAGTAATGAAAGACCTAACCTTTTCAAAATGGGTTTTTAATTTTTCTAAACCACATTGAACAATAAGATTTATAACATGACAAGCACACCTTTGATGAATAAGTTTAGTTCTATATTGGTTCAACAAAGTTGCACTCAAATTAGTATATGCAAGAATATTAGCCGAATCATTATCTACAATAAAAGAAATAATTTTATCTTTAATACCATACTCTACTAGTTTATCTTCAACACTCATATATATATATATCATCCGTACCATGTCTAGAAATTAATTTCATACCAATTATTTTCTTTTTAATTGTCTAATTCACATCTATATAATGTGCAACTACACTTAAATAGGATTCTCTAGATGTAAAACATGATCAAATATCACAAGTCAAAGCAAAAGAATAATTATTATATTCAAATTCGGATTAAAGCATAACATTATGATCATTATAATATTCCATAATATCATTTCTAGTAGTGACCCTACTTAACCTATTATATCAGGGATATAATGTTTTTGCAAAACTCTTCGAAATAATCATTATCCGCAATACTGATAGGTAAATTCATGCAACATATTAATCAAACTAAAGCTTCTCTAGTAGCTCGTTCATCAAATTTCCAAGTGTTTACCGACTCATTCCTATCAAATTGGAGTTGTGTTTGGATGCCAGTGGAAGGAGTAGTGAAGTCATGTTTCTTTACATATTGAGTGTGCATGGTTGAAGTATCGCTATTACCATCGGCCTTGTAAACCTGTGTACAGTATTTGCATCTAGCTCACTCCTTCTTCGTGTCATCCTCCTCAATATCAACTTCGTAATCATATCAATTCCACACTTCGGATGTGGTTTTTGACTTCTTAAATGAACAAGTTGAAGAAGAAGCCATAATGTAGAGAATTGGAGAAAAATAGAGAATAATTAAAAGAAATTGTTGGTGATTGTTTAGGGAAATAAATTGAATATTTATTGGCAAAATTTAACAAAAAAATGAAAAATGATAAAACAAACGGCTCTTAGAACTGTTGAGTGCTGTAACAAAAAAATTGTTAAAAAAATATATATTAAAGAGATGGTGGTGCACTAATTTTTCCGTACCACATCCGGCGATGCCGTGCCCAATTTGCACGTCTAATTCCAATCCCACCTCAAATTATGACCTTGAGCGGCCACAATCACCATAATCTAAAATTTATCCTATCTTTAACGAAGGAAGTTAAATGCTAAGTAAACGACACTGATGTGGCTTTCTTTGCGAATCCACATACCCCTTCTCATTTTATTATTTAATTAAACGGCGTAGTGGTATGCTTAGCAAACCGAGCGAACGTAGTACAAGAAGCTTGAGACCAACTGCAATCCGGCAGCAAATATTTTTCGAGTAATGAGTGCGTTGAGCGCGGCACTGCTGATTCCTCTCAACAACAAGACCGCATTGCCGTTGCCTCGCTTTGCGGCTGCCGGAACTGGAAGAAAGCACGTTGTTTCTGTAAGGAATTCGATCGCAATCGAGACGGTACGGGAGCAGGCCGCGCCGGAGGTTCCGATAGAATCCGTAACCCGCAGACTCATATTGCTCCGCCACGCTAGAAGTTCCTTTGAGGACCGTGGCCTCAGAGGTACCTGCTTGGCGAACTTATCTATAAATGAAGGTGTTGCCCTTTTGTTGGTTTCGTGAGTTGAATGCCTAGTTAACTAGAAGAGAACGTGGATTTAGAGAGTAGAAGCTATCGATGATTTTTGAAGATCGATTAGGGTTGCTAGGATTGTTTTCATGGTGATAATTTTGAAGATTGTTATGAACTCAATATGTTGCTGGCTTTCATTGAAAGTTAACGTTTCCAATCAAATCAATTGATTGAAGTTAATTTTGCTTAGTAAATTATTAATTTTGTGTTTACCGCAATGGTGTTGGGCACTAATTAGATCATGATCGACCTCTGAGTAAATCGGGACGGACTGATGCCATAAAACTCTCACAGAAACTTGAACAGTTGGGCTGGACTCCGGAGCTTATACTATTGAGGTGGAGTCAGTTCCTTAATAATAGTGTAATTTACTTGGTCAAATTATCTGTTATATTAAAAGCTTAGTGGTTTGTATTGCTGCAGTGATGCACAGCGATCAAGAGAAACATTGAAAATTATGCAGGAGCAAGTGCCAGCATTCCTGGAAGCAGAAATCCATTTTATTTCAAGCTTTTACTCAATTGCAGCTATGGATGGGCAAACGGCAGAGCACCTTCAGCGTATTATCTGTAAATATTCAAGGGATGAGATCCATACAATAATGTGAGTTCTACTTTTCATTTTTACATTCTCTCATCAATGTTTCTTGAAAAATCTACAGCTCAATGTTCGTGATGTTCGCCCCATAGTAGAAAAATGCAATTGCGAATGGTTCTCCCTGTACCGGATGATTTGGATCTTTAGTTAACTATGCAGGTGCATGGGGCATAATAAGGGATGGGAGGAGGCAGCCTCCATGTTTGCAGGTGCCTCTATAGAACTAAAGACTTGCAATGCTGCTTTGCTGGAAGCAACAGGGAGATCATGGGAAGAGGTCATGCATATCCTATATTGCGATTTAGACACGTTTTACAAGTATTAAGCAAATGCTTTGGTGAAATCTGGCCCGCAAGAGAATTAGTTTTCCTTGGTTGAAAAATGTTTGTGCCTCTTTGGCTAGTCCCCTCATTTTCTGTAATGTTGGGAAATGATGCTCTTCAGCTTTTCGTTGTTCAAATCCAGAGTAGTTTGTGATTTGATTTGTGAATATTTTATGGGCAAGAAGTTGCAAACTTTTTTAATTTTTCAAACTAAAACTTAGGTTTTTGATGATTTCCAAGTTGCTATCTTCTTTCTGCAACTAATTTCAGTCAGCTCTTGATGTGAATCAGCAATCTTTATTTCGTTCGTCGCAGGCATTTTCTCTTGCGGGATTTGGTGGTTGGAGACTGCAGGGGATAGTAAAGCCAGATGCCAATCCCTAAGACTTGTTCACATTCACATTGAGATCGCTATCATGTTCTTATCTATTGATAGTGCACTTGTGTTCATGGATCTGACTCAAGGAAGGGGATAGAGTAGCTTTGCTAAAACTCTTCCATGTATTTATCACTATTCACTGGCAAGGTCTTTTTCGCCCATCAGTCGACCAAGTTCGGAAGGAGCTTCCTTTGAACCAGAAGTCAAAGCTACGAATCTCGGATTCTTTCTTCTGATGAGTTGCATCACGGGCACTCAAGTTGTTCGGAGAAGTGAATTTTTGAAGCAATCTTGAACCAGATATGGAGTATGTTTGCCTTTGCCCTGACCTGACTTTCAAGTTCTTCTGGATTAGTCGTTACTGTATAAAGTTGAATGTGCGTGATATCGTAATTGCATGTTACAATATTGTCATGGTAAGAATATTTGAAAGCTAGCATCTAGTAAGCAATTGGTTCTTAGTATACACTTGGAGAGCTGTATTTGACTCTGGAATTCAGGAATAGAGTAATTATTAAAGCTTCTTCTGCTCTTTGCATTCATTATACCGGAAATGAAAGCTTAGCTTGAGATTAAACACATACAATCTTTTCTGCTAACTTCCATTTCTTCTTCAATACATAGATGTACTTCACAGAAGCAATAATGAACGTATCCTAGCATCAGCAATCAGTAAGACTAGAGAGTAAATTTACATTGGATACCCTGATGCAATTAGGCCTAACGTTCTGATCACGGGTTTCTTTGACCTAATTTAGCTCGAGTATTCTGTGACAATAAGCCATCTGGTTTATTCTACATCGAATGTGTACGGATGACATCTGGTTTATCAAATGCTGTATCAGTGGTACAACGTTGTCTCTTCCCAGGTCTCTCTTCGTGTTCAGGCTATTCGATTGGTGAAGCTGCATTACAACCAGAATCCGGGGTTCGGGGTTCTTGGTGAGATGAGATGGATTCACCAACATAAAGACTCTTGTCTTTGACGGGCATCTCTAAGAGCTTGTTGGAGCAGGGGTTTGGTGGTCAGTTCTGCTAAAAGATGGAGGCAAAATGCTCGTGCTTTCCAACTCCGAGCCAGGACAGGTGCTTCCGAAACACCACCCAGGCGATGCTGTTCTTAAATTATCTTCTTTAAATACTTTCCTTGGGCTCCTATCCGCAGCTGCAGTTGTCTTTGCACCAGTAAGATTCACCTAGTGGCCTAAGACAACATGCTTTGACGAAAAAAATGAAGTAACATAATCAAGAAAATTCATTCATTCATTGTATTCTTATATTCTACAGTGAAGAAATCTTTTGGCTCAGTACAAATCTCACATCCTCGTGAAGCACAATGAAATAATGTACACGGGTCGATCTTTTAGGGGCGTCAGCATTGTGCCTCAGTGGAATAAATCGACAGCACAATTGGACATCATTTATAGAAAGTAAACATGCTATGAGTTGCAATGTAGATGAAGAGAAGGACAAAATACACAGCAACTTCATTGTTAAAATAAGAAGGTGCAAATTTCAACGTACAGTAGGTGTAAAAAGAATATCTCCAGATTCTCTTTTTTCAGCCTTTATGATGAAATTATGGCCAAGATGGAGCTCACCCGGTGTAATGGAATGGAGCCTTTCCCATTGGATTTGTGCATCTCCGATTTGCCGTTAGGTAGTTAGTTCAGTTTTCTTTATTGCTAGGTAGTGGGCCGATGACTTGTAAGGCCCAATTTGGCCCATGCGACATGCGTACATAATCAACCAATGGGTGAACGAGTTTTGGTGCACGAAAATACAGAAACCTAATTGGTTACTCTTACTTATAAAAACAAAAATGGTCACTGTTCAAAATCTCTCTTATGTCTCCCTTTGCTACTATTCAAACAAACCTAGCTTAATCCACCAAACTGATCTTAATTCAAGCTTAAGTTTACTTGTTTGTTGAACTTGCAGTTATTGCACCTGGGAAGTTACTCTTCTACGTGGTATCTCAGCCATTTGGTTCAAAAATCTATTTCTTATTTTTAAGCATCACCACTCATCTGTCAATTGTTGTTCTATATCAAATGGGAGAGACTCCTGCCAAAGTTAACCAAGTTTTTGTCAACACTGCTGGAAATTCAAGCCTGCATGTATGAGACTCGAATGAGTTTGGGATGGCTCTTGTCACTGTTCTCCTTAACACGAAAAACTTCCAAAGCTGGTCTGTGCAATGCGGATGGTGCTAGGCTCAAACTTGCCCTCATAGATGAAAGGCTGAGCCACCTAAAGGCAAAGCTCTTGAAGACTATCATCACTGTAAAAGCATGGATCTTATGGTCGCAAGCTAGATATACAACTCTATTGACAGAGAAGTACTTGCAGGATTCCAGTATACAACGACCTGTGCAAAAGATCTGTGGGTGGAACTCCGTGAACGTTTAGGTCAATACAATGGTCCTATGGTTTACAGGATCAGAAGGGAGATCATTGGAATCAAACAAGGAATGGACTCAGTGACAACATATTTCAACAAGCTCAAAGGCTTATGGGACGAGCTCAATTCCGTGCATCCAATTGTGATGCGCAACTGTGGTCAGAATGAGGAAGAGCATCTGATGAAGTTACTATTCGGACTTAATGTTGAATTCGAGCAAATTTCAATCAAATACTTGCCACATATCCGTTGCCAACACTCAACAAAGTCTATTCCACAATACTTACGGTGGGAAAACAAACAGAAGAGAACGGTGATGTTTTTGGAGTGGCAGATCATTGAGCCTTGATTGCAAAAATACTTGAAACTTACATGCCTACTTCAGATCAAAACAAATGGTCATCAAGGGCTTCAAGTTCTAGCCTAGTGAGAAACAAGTTTCAAGCAGGAGGGAATAGACAAAGATCAACTGAAATTAGGTGTGACAACTATCATTTTCCAGGTCACACAATTGCTGAATACAGTGTATGAGAAGGCGGGAGGCGGAGGCAGGGCAGCTGAGGGCTGCCCAGTGCCTCGGCTGCCACCGCCCTCGCCACAGCGCCCCAATGCCTGACCATTTTTTTTTAGAGATCAACATGTTGCACGGAACAAATTCGACACCATCCATACAAAACATGATTAGTAGTTCAAAAAACCCTATATTTCTTGACATATTCCTAAAGTTAATCCCCAGGGAAAGAACCAATAGCTAAATATTTGAATTAGAGAAGAACAGAAAATGAATGATAGAAGTAGAAGACCGAGCATTTCATTTTCAATTTAAGCAACGTGCAATTAGTTGCTACCGAAGCAAGCCCATCCGTTGTAAATCCCTCGCAAGATGTGAGCACCAAAACCTTGAAATTCTTAAAAGACTTTCCATACAAAACATACACCTTCCATACAAAACATACCTAGAAAATATTCTGACATAAATTCAAGGTCAACCAATTAAAAAACTTACAAATCAAACTTTTCCCATACAAAACATACATAGACAATATTCTAACATAAATTCCAGGTAAACAAATTAACAAACTTCTAAAACAAATACAATTAAAAAATGAACATTCCATAACATACAACTCCCATAAAAAGGAACTTTCCATAACATACAACTCCCATAAAAAAATATTTTTTTTTCAACGCACATTTTTTTTGTAATTTTTTAAAAAGCGACCGCCCAACCGGCCAGACCGCCCCACTAGGCCGATCACGCCTGAGGCAGGGCATTTTGGCCCTTACGGGCGCCTAGGCAGCCACCGCAGTGCCGGGACATCTGCCTTTTCGAACACTGGCTGAATGTTACGCACTCAAAACGTCCTCCCATTGCAATGTTATTGGACACTCCATCAAGGATTGTTTCAGGTAATGTGAACATAACAAAAAGGGAAAGAGACTGTATATTCAACAAGGAGACTGTATATTTAACAAGTCAATGTCATCAACCAAGGCCCAATAGATGAGTTTTCAGATCAGCCTGATGCAATGGGAAGCCTTATCAAGGCTAACTTAGTGAGGCAGGAGGTGACATGTGCTTTGAAAGAGGCTATCCATGGTAGGAAGCAGAGACCGGTCATAACTCAGCTTGATGACATGGAGCACACAGGTAACATTGCTTTTCTCCATACTCTTAAAGTATCTGCATTTCTCAAAATCGATGAATGGGGCCTAGACATGCAGAATCTCGTAACTTAGAAATATTTAGCTTCACGCAGACTTATGGAGGCCATATTCTATCAAGTCCTACATTGGGTGCATATATTTTCTTACAGTAGTCAGTGATTGTAGTCGTGCTACATGGTTGTACTTGCTCAAGATAAGTCACAGGTGAGCCAACTGCTGGAAGAGTTCTTCAAGATAGTTGAAACTCAGTTCAAAAGGTCTGTCCAAACCTTGGAAACAGACAATGGAACAAAACTCTTGAATCAAAATCTTCAAAAGTACACCTCTTTTCGAGGAAATGTACACCAATGTAGCACTCCATACACATCACAACAGAATGGAGTTGTGGAGCGTAAACACATGCATCTACTTGAAGTAACAAGATCTTTGATGTTTCAGTCAGACACACCACACAGATTTTGGAGCGAGACAGTACTTATTGAAGCATATTTGATTAATAGACTGCCATCTGCAGTGCTTGGGTGGTATGGCCCACATCAGAAGTTGTTCAACACTGCACCAGACTTATCTTCACTCAAGGTGTTTGGATGTATCTCTTACATCACGAATACACAACCTCACAAAGCCGAACTGGATGCTAGAGCTTATAAAGGAGTGTTCATGGGCTATTGAATTGTGACTAAGGGATATAAAAAATTTTATCCAGATAACCAGAAAATGGTATTGTCTCGTGATGTACTGTTCTATGAGGACAAATTCCCTTACAAACATGATATTGCTGCACCTCCTGAACCACAACAGAATGGGGTTGTGTAGTGTAAACACAGGCACCTACTTGAAGTAACAAGATCTCTGATATTTCAGTCAGACACACCACATAGATTTTGGGGCGAGGCAATACTTACTACAACATATTTGATTAACAGACTGTCATCTGCAGTGAATTGGTAGCAAAGCCCACATCAGAAGTTGTTCAACACCACACCAGACTTATCTTTACTCAAGGTGCTTGGATGTATATGTTACATCACGAATACATAACTTCACATAGCCAAACTAGATGCCAGAGCTTATAAAGGGGTGTTCATGGGCTATTCAATTGTGACTAAGGGATATAAAATCTTTGAGCAAGATAACTAGAAAATGGTACTGTCCCGTGATGTATTGTTCTATGAAGATAAATTCCCTTACAATCATGATCTTGCAGCACCTTTTGAATTATCCTACATCCCAGTTTCATCTCTAGTTCATTATCCTCATCCCACATTTAATTTGACTGATTCCCCTCATACTCTCATACTTCCTATGCCTATTCCTCTTGATAACATCCCACAATCCTGCCATACTGATTCTGATACCACTATTTACAATGCTAATTCTGCAGCCACTATATCCAATAAGCCTACGGATGATCCCATGATGCAATCCATCTGATGCTTGTACTCTTTACCTAATGACTCTCAGCCTCCTACCTGACTAAGCACTAGACTCCATAAGACTTGGTCTATGTAGATGACGTCTTGCTGACAGGAGATTGCCCTTCTAAACTAGTCAAGATAAAAATGCTCTTGGACAATCAATTTAGCATCAAGGATCTCGGCAATGCAAACTACTATTTGGGAGTTGAACTCCTTAATTCCTCTTCCGGACTATATGTTACACATCCAAAATACATCTTGGACATTGTCTCTGATGCAGGACTCATTGAGGTCAATATTGCAGTGACTATACTGTCTCCTGGATTGAAGCTGGCAGCAGTCGATCCTTATCCATTACTCAAGGTTCCTTCCTCTAATCACAACCTTGTTGGACAACTTCTTACATCGATTTCACAAGGGCAAATTTGAGTTATGTCGTCCAACACCTTAGTCAGTTCATGTAGTCTCCGCACACTGCTCACTGGATTGCAGCCTTGCACATTGTGTGATATCTCAAAGGCTGCACGTCACTGGGATACTGAAGTTAACGACTTTCAGTGATTCTGATTGGGGATCTTGTCTTGATACTCGGCGATCCTTGACGTATCATCCGGTTAGGAGATGTCACAATTTCTTGGAAGACCCAGAAGCAATTAGGCATGTCTCATCCATCCGGTGAAGCGAAGTATCAAATCATTGAAAACACAATTTGTGAACTACATTGGGTATCATACTTACTGCAGGATCTCGTAGTCACCATTGATCAGCCAATTTTGCTCTACTGTGACAATAATGTTGGTCTGTATCTCACTGTAAATCCCATCTTCCATGAGTGCACCAAGTAAATAGAGATGGATTGTCATATTGTGTGAGAACATTACAAAAATGGTTTTGTTCTTCCACTCTGTATGCCTTCTTCTGATCAACTAGGGGAGCTCTTTACAAAGGCACTTCCTCAGGCCTCCTTTGATTGCCTGTTAGTCAAGATGGGTCTCGGATTAACACCACCGACTCCATCTTGAGGAGGGTATGATGAAATTATTGACAAGGTGGAGCTCGCCCCTGAGTAAATTGTGTACAACCTTTCACATTCGCTTTTTGCATTTTCGATTTACCGTTAGGTAGTTAGTTCAGTTTTCCTTATTGTTAGGTAATGGTTTGATGACTTGTAAGTCCAATCTGGTCCATACGACATGTGTACATAATCACCCAATGGGTGAAAGAGTTTTAGAGCGCGAAAATATAAAAACCTAATTTGCTTAATCCACCAAATTGATCTTAATTCAAGCTTTAGTTTACTGGTTTGTTGAACGGGCTATTATTGCACCTAGGAAGTTACCCCTCTACACTTTTCCCCTTTTAAAACAGAATGAACGCATAAAGCGATCAGAGAGAATTTTTTACTTAGAGAAATCCTTATACTCAACAAGTTATAGGATTGCACGGAAATTTTCTTAGGCAGAACCGTATAAACAGGATATCATGCCTTAGGAGCCAAATTTTGTTCCTGGCTGTCGGATTTTAAACCTTCACTTAAGTTGAAGGATGCGCGGGTCACGGACCGGGTTACGACCCGATACGTGACCCGCAACAATTAAACAAAATTAAGAAAAAAAGAAAAAAAAGCGAAATGAAGACCCGCAACAATTAAACAAAAGAATTACTGCAGCCTATGTTCATAGACGGAAAACAAATATGAAAATATGAAGATGTGGGAATTCAAGAAAGAAAGACCTATAGATGATAAAGCTCGCATATGTCACCGAGTGCAAACAGAATGTAATGAACAACAAGTCAACCGGAATTTTAAGAACCAACAACAGGGTAAAAGCAGTTTGAAGATCAAGTTCCAGTTCATTATTACCAACAAGTCAACCAGAAATTTAAGAACCAACAACTTCAAACAAGCATCCAAATACTACAGCAACAAAGTTGCAAAATGCTTGTCTCCAAATTTAAAAACTGCAGCAAGCCACACTTTGCTTATTCTGCAGCAAAGCATCCAAACCAACAAGCATCCAACGTCTGATGCAGCAAGTCCAATAAAAACAGCAGCAACCTATACTGCCAAACTGCAGCCAGTCTAAAAAAACAGCAGCAACCTTGCCAAACTACTACAAAGCCATCAAAAACAGAAGCATCCAACGTCTGATTCAAAACAGCAGCAAGTCCATAAAAAACAGCAGCAACCTATTGATATTGCCAACCTACTGATAAGTCCATAAAAAACAGCAGCATCCAACGTCTGATTAAAAACTGCAGCAAGCCAAGCAAAAAAACAGCAGCAGCCAAGCAAAAAAACAGTTCGCCCAATCATCCAAAACAGCAGCAACTATAATCCTAAACTGCATGATGGAAAATCATCCTCAAACTCTAACCCAATAGATGTTGAATTCCTACAACACAAAAAAATAAAGTACTTAGCATTTAAACAGGGCAAGAACTCGAGTTTAGCTAACCCGTACTTACGTATTGATTAGTTTTGGACACTTTCTTTGATCGTGCTCCCTCGAACCACAATCCTGGCAAGTCTTGGTTTTTTTATAGAATGCTCAAGTGCACTCTTATACCTCTTAACTGGACCTTTTACATTTGATTTCTGTGGCTCTTTCAAATGTTCAGAAGCTGCACTTATTGGTGTACCACTCACAACTTCAGCTATTGTTGGAGTAAGAACAAATTGTTGTTCAATTAAATCGAATCTCTCTTCGAGAATTTTAGATCTTGACTCATTCATAAGGGCATCATCAATTAACCTAGAAGCACGTTGGATCTTGGTTAATAGGGAAGAACCACCAACAATACACCCATCTAAATCATGTCTGATTCTTCCCATTTTTCTTGACTACATCCACCTATGCAATTTGAATTACTCAGGCAACTCAAAAATGTTTGATCTGAATAAATACGCCAACACATGACGACAAGGAATTCCCTCACATTCAAACTTTAAACAACTACATGTCATTTTCTGCGTTAATTTTTCAATCTTTACTTCTCTTACTCTACCATGTGGTCGTTCATCATGTGTCACTGCATATTGAAAAGTATGATCACCTTCAGTTTTGGCTTTAACTATATAGCAAAGACACTCGAAAACCTCATCCTAAAATTTGAAAAATATGGCCCGTGTATTCAAATCCCTCATTGACTTCTCTATGAGTAGTGGTGTCTTCCATTGACTTTTCATATAAATCCACTTGCTCCATCATTTACCCATTGTCTTTCAACTTTTCAAGCCCTCTCTTAAATTGAGTAATGAAGTCCCACAAAGAATTTGTACGAGACACATATTTCTTGAAGAAAGAATGTGTGCTTTTTGCCCTCTGACTACTGGTCATACCGGCAGAAAATACTTGCCTTGTGTAGGCGGGAACCCATTGCGCTCTAATCTCGTATAGAGAATTCAACCATTCATTATCTTTCAAACCATGTTTCTCCACTACAGTATTCCATGTGACTTCAAATTCTTCCGGACTCTCAGATTTCCGTATACAGTCCTTGAGAGATGTTTTTGATTCTTTGTATTTTATTGGGCCAATCTTTTTAAGAAACTTCTTGAGAATATGCCAACTACAGTACCTTCGCACGTCAAAAAATAAATGTCATGTGAGAAATAAACATTATAAATTAATGATGCATAAATACTAAAAATACCTGTGGCATGTATCAGGGAGGACAATATTAATTGCTTTCGTCATGGCGGCATCTTCATCCGTAATGATCATCTTTGGTGGCCCTGCAGGCATCGCTCCTAACCATTCCTTAAAGAGTCACTCAAAAGACTCTACCTTCTGATCACTTAAGAAACCACACCCAAATAATGTGTTTTGCTTGTGATGATTTACACCAATGATAGGAGCAAAGTTCAGTGAATATCGATTTGTGTTGAATGTTGTGTCAAACACAACAACATCACCAAAATACTGGTATGCCTGTCTCCATCCCGCAGTTGCCCAAAAATAATGTACTAACCTACCGTCTTCATCCTTTTTCATTGAAAACTTGAATTCAGGATTCTTTCAAACCTGCTTTTCAAAATACTCTTTCAACATTTGAGTATCTTGTCCATCTACAATATTCCGATCATCCCTCCTTGTATTATACAGATCTCGTGGTATGAATCTCATATTTTTCGAACCAACAGCGTCTACCTGTAAAACACTCATTTGCTGACATGTAATGTTTGATAGTTGAAGTTGATCAACTAAACTCTTTTTGGCCTTTGTTATCTTCCTGTGTGACCTTAATAAGTGAGCCTTGCTCGGTGTTGTGAGTGAATGGTTATGTGCATCATCAAACTTAGTCACAACATAATGCTCATGCTCTTGATCCAAACTGACAACCATTCTAACCCCACATTCTTCTCGTATCAACCCCCTTCGACGTTGTCTATTTGGTATTGTAAGATCTCTCTTCAATCCTTCTTTACTACAAACAAACTTCCTCCAAGTTATAACATTATCTCTTCTTTTGTTATCTTTTATGCGCGTACTAAAACCACCATCCTTTGCATAACTGTTGTAAAAGAGGAATGCGTCTTTCAAACTTCTAAATGTTTGTCCTATTTTTGGTATCAGTGTATGCCGAACTTGAGGAATGTATGATTGTAGTTGAGTGATATCCTCATTCTCGACGGGTGCTGCATTCGCATTTGAATTCATATCTGTATACTTAGGAAAAATATACAAATTGTTAAGAGAACCAAATTAGTAAAATATCTCATTAATAAATCATGCAATTCCTTTACAAGATAATAAACGAAATGGAGTTCATATTATTACACCCAGTCTTAATGTGAAAAATAAATCAAACATGCTCTTTCAGAGTACATGAACAACGAATTAATAACTTTAGCACGAGATGAATGCAACTATTGCCCTTGATATATGAACAAATATGATATCAGATATAGAAAGGACAATCTTATTGCCCTTTTTGAGTACATGAACAATGTTCTATTTAATCTCATATAACTAGAAAGCAGTAAAGAAAAAACAATAATGCATTGACATAAATTGATGTAAAAGAAATGAATAAATAAATCAAAGATTGACATGAACGAATAAATACATTACAACCATGAACCAAGCCCTGAACCGTGACATGAACGAAGCCCTAAATATATTACTCACTCCGAAATTTTATCAAACACCTCTAGTCAAACTACTTGTAGTATGTAACAAATGATTGAGAAGCTTGAATACATTACCTTGGTGTCAGAAAAACAACAAATTGCTAAAGTATTGGAAGAAGAATCCTTCAATATCTTCGTTCTTCAACGAATTGCTGGAGTTTTGAGTGTTCGGATGTTAGCTTTAGGGTTCTTCAACGAATTGCTGTTCGTTCTTCAATGTTCAAGATTTTTTTTAATTTAGTTAGTTATGCGGATCGGGTCGACGAACCGGGTTTTGACCCGCACATCATTTTTAAATAGGACTTTAAATCCTGGCCGTCGGATTAATCCGACGGCCAGAAAACATGTCCGATACCTAAGGTGCGTCCGTCCAGTACCCAACGTTCGGTCTGTGAAAATTTCCGTAAGATTGCATAGCCTGTTTGCCAAGATGCTAAAAAATTAAAGAATTGCTATATACTAAAGCGTAATGAGTACAAATGTTAATACCAGTGTTCGAGAAGTCGGTCGTTCTGGCCGACTAGACGCTGTCTGGGCACTCAAAACAGCCTTCCCGATCCGATTAGGCCATGGGCGTGTTGTTTGGGCGCCTACGAGCAGCGGGGCGGCCGTCCAGGCCGCCCCGACCGCCTGGGTGCCCGGGGTAGCCGCCCAGTAATTAAATTTTTCGAAAAAAAATATTTTTTTAAGAATTTAGTTTACAATAATTAATCCAATGCATTGGAAATTTCTAACATGTCGTTGGATTTCCAACAAACGTGTTGGAGATTTCCAACGCGTCTGTTGGATTCCAACGGGCGCGTTGGTGATTCATGAGGCGCCCGTTGGATTCCCCGGGATCGCCCAGTGCCTAGGGGGCGCCTATCGACTTCTTGTACCTTGATTTTAGACAATTATTTTTGATAGAAAAATGATTCATACCCAGCTTGCCCCCGCGGTGTCAAACACCAAATTCGCAAAAAAAAGACTCTAGTTATATCAACGTTAAATTTGCATCATCGATGATAAGTTTATAGTACATGAACACGTGGTAAACAACCTCGGATTTGC
>JAOYMZ010009011.1:0-21712 GCA_025802335.1 Pinguicula primuliflora
ACTTCAAGTGAGGGAAAAAGTGGATAGAGGAGAAGAGATATTTTTATTGCCAAAAGTTACTTTGTACATGTACATCCACATACTTATACACACCTACGACACTTGTCTAATTCTTACACTTCTTGTCAAAATATTTACAATACTGGCCACAGCAAAATCAGTCTTCTCCATTCTGCACTACTTTGAACAGGCACTCCTTCCCAGAAATTCAACTTCTTCCTCTTCTAACTGTGCGACGACCCCGTCTTCCCCAGCTTCTACCGGACAGTGGCAAACCGATGCCCTGGGACATAACAGTGGTTGCTGCTGTTGAGGTTTGCGGTGGTTTTGTTCCTACCTTCCTATGATTGTCCCTTTTGGTATTTGTTCTCATAGGAAGGTTTAGCCCCAGTTCCCTTTGCACCAGTATTATCCCTGTGTTGTGCATTTTCTTGCATTCTTTCATTCTTTGGTACTGAAGCTGGCAGATTCGGATGTAATACCCGACAGTTGTTTTCATTATGCCCTTGCCTCAAACCGTGCGTGCAATAGAGTGGGATGCGCTCATATATTATCTCTTGCCAGAACCATAGTTTATCATTTGGTGGTACCCAAAATTTTTTCTTGAGAGGCTTGGTCAGATCTAGCTCAATACATGATCTTGCTTCACTGGGTCTTTTTAATATTACAGTCGATTGATCAACCATGATAGGCTTGCCCAGGTAGCTCGATATCTCAAATAGGAAATCCGGTCTAAAGTATTGAACGAGTAGATTTTGGAAGGAGATCCAAACCGGTGCGAAGTGGGAGTCTGCGTCACTCCTGAAGTCAAGGGTCCATCTACAGATCTTCATGTCATACCCACTGATAGTCCAATTTTCCCTCAGCCATAGCCTATTTCTGTCTTCCTCATTCTCAAATCGGAGTAAAATATTCTTTTGATCCATCAGGCCCACTGTGAAAGATGCTTTGAGACCTAACCCTGTGATTGCGTTTCTGATCAGCCGAACCGGCAGCCAACCACCAGGGAAACGTGCAATTAGGGCATCCAAAATGGCGCATTTAGTGAATCTGTTTCCTGTGCAGTGAGGGATATTGCTAGCTCACCCTTCCAGGTCCAAGGCACAGCACGATTTTGGATTCGGACTTCAGACTCCTTGGATCTGGAGGGTTTCAGTAAGGCGGCGTACGTTTTAGGGATTTGATGAGGATTGAGGTGCTGGCTTGTTTGTGTGAGGTCAGGCAGTGATGCGGTGGCCATCATGGCCACCGCCGTGTCTGGTGCTGCCGTTGTTATGCCGGGATTGAGGGCAATTCCGGTGTTGAGCGGCGAAGTGTTCGTAGGGTAACCGTCGAAATAGCATTGAAAAGAGAATTGCACGGAGAGAATTTAGGAGAGAGAGTGAGCAATTTAGAATTTTATGAAAATTTGACTTAACAAACCTAAGTAGAAATTAATTGCAGTAAGAATTAAACCCATAATATGATCATCATACATAGTGTTTCCCGATTTAATACAAACAAAAATATCCCATCTTTATTCAAATACTTTAATAACTATATTAGTAATTTTATATTTTTTGGAGATCATATATGCTCCCACATTCATATAACAACGAACTCATTGAAATGAAGAGTACATACATCTTCCATATAATGGAAATCAAACTTGTGGCAGTGGTGGTGGAGGTGGAGTTCTCGTTCCAAATAAACCCGCTCCACCACCAAACCCACCTACCGAAACAGCAAGAGCTCCACTAAGCCCACCTCCACTTCCACCTCCACCTCCAATAGCTGTTGAGAATGGATGAAAAGATAATTGATCAAAGATTTTTTATTCATAATATGGTGGCGTTCATGGTACGTGAAGTTATACATGACTTTATACATGCTTTTTCTATTCCGGCCACTAGGATCGTTCGTTGACGGAATTGGGCACATCGTTAGAAAACTTATACATAGGAGATCATATGTTCAAGTTTTGGTGATATTCCGACGACGTTATCACTGTTTAACGGAGGGTTCATATTTCCCCTTGGGTTAAGTAGTCCTAAATAGGGTTTTAGAATTCCGGCGACGAAGTCGCCGGAACCGGACCAAAACTTGAACACATGATCTCCTATGTATAAGCTTTCGAACGATGTGCCCAATTCCGTCAACGGACAATCCTAGTGGCCGGAATTGAAAAATTAGGGCTAAAATCAGGGCAAAAGTCAGGGCCACGGAACCTGCCCATATATATATATATATATGAGAGTTTGTTTCATATTTTCGTGCATTATATCAGTTTTGCTAAAAACTATAATGTCTGTGGTTTCTTGCACGTGCAAGTGAACCCACACACATGTGAGAAAGTATGCTTCGTGTTTTCCTGCGCTATATCAGTTTTGCTAAAAACTATAATGTCTATGCTTTCTTGATTAAACCTAGTATGTACTATGTATATACGTGTGAGTGATCCCACTACCCTATTGTATTCGATATCATTTTTTGGATACTTTAAACCCATCCTCGGACCGAAAATGATATGGTGCATGATAAAAAAAAGCATGGCAACACACGGAATCTAACGTGTTCACTACACACGCAAAAGTGTTAAAAATCAAGTTTTTGTCGCACCAATTCACTTGTGACACCTGAATTTTCATGTGGTACCCGTGCTGTTTTCTCGTGCTCTATAGTACCACTCCCCTCGGACCCATAATTTGAATTTTCATGCAACAAGCCACTGACACATGCAAAATTTGATATGTTTTTCTAAGGTAACGGAGAGAAGAGAAACCTTTAGTGGATATTGCTAATAAAATTTTAAATTATTTCTGTTTATAAAATTTGTCGAATGATTTGCGAAAAATAACTTTACATGAATTGTTTTCTATAGCCGACCCGACAACTCTGATCGACTCACACAAAAATAATCTGAATATTATTAAAAAACTTAGGGCCAAATTTTTGCCTGAAGTAGTGAAGCCATCTCCATTGTATAATTGTAATATTTCATTCGTTGACGTCAATTTTCTTGGCAAAGTCATATCGGAAATCTGGTACCATTTAGGTTAAGAAAATGCTAATAGTCCTCTCTAATTTTGGAAATTTTTTGTCTGTGCCCTGTCTTTGCCTTCTACTTGTTAAAATGCCTTGCCCCGGTGAAATTTTCAGCGCGGCTGGGCCCGCGCGCTTGTCAACAGCGCGGGTTAAAATCCGCGCTGTTACCTTCAGCGCACAACAAAATATAAGTCTGACATATACACACAAAATACAGGTCAGTCTTCTCTCTCTTCATAAGCTTCTTCTCCGGCTCGCCTCCGTTTCCATTTCGAAAACTCATACGAAAAATTTTGTGCACCAGTGTGAGGATATGAAACCCGAGCCGTCTCCTCTTCCTCTCTTCGCAAATCATCTCTTGGGTCTTGAAATCACATGCGCAGGGCATAGAAGACAATCATCTATTGGGTCTTGAAATCACAAATCATCTTCATCTCTTCACAAATCTTCTATTGGGTCTTGAAATCACATTTTCCGGCGACCTCTCTGCTTCATAATTGGAGACTGCCGCACCTCCACTGTTGAAAAAGATTAGGCTTTTCTTGGGAAATTCCTGCAAAAATCAACGGGGTGGAAAGATTTGGCCTTTCTATTGGTATCTTCTTTCGTTTTGTGAGATCATGACATATATGGGTTTATTTTGGTCGTTGGGGTGGTGGAGATCGCCGACAATGGATGCTTTTCCAGCTCTGGTGGATCTATCAGACGTTTGTCAGCCGCCTACACGTCCCTCTGCGATGCTGTAGCCAGACGTGGAAGCAAGCCGCACAGAGTCGAGAAATTGAGTATCCCCCTTTTTTTGATAGGTAATTGAGTATCCCCTTGATCGTCTGACTCTCCTTCATCGACCTCACCGCCACATCGTCCCAACCTAGATCCGTGATTTTTTTTGCCTCCCGTATGTTGTCGTCTCCCGTGTTCCGATCCGGCTAGTGTTCCTCGTTTGGGGGAGGGATCCACCGACAAGATATTGTTTATTTATCTCTAGTGTATGAAAGAGAGTGTATTTAATATTAGTAAATGTGCATTTTATAGGTAGCGCTGTTGGCAACAGCGCAGGTTAAAAGTCGCGCTGTTCCCAACAGTGCGGGACCAGCCGTGCTGAAAGTTTCAACGCGGCAAGACATTTTAACAAGTAGAAGACAAAAATAGGACACAGACCAAATTTTTTCTCTAATTTTATCCACTATTAAACATCATAGGGGACAACAAATAACAACCACATAAAAAATAATTTAATAAATCTATATCTACAATTGAGAGCAGTAAACGACTACAATCAGAATGCAAAACGACAACTTTATTCACCAAAGAAAACTCATCTCAGCCGTCCCGAACTTTTCTGTGCAAACCATCTCGGCCGCCCGTTGCTCGCACAGTTCTCTCCTCTGAAAACCATCCTGATCGTGCATCTTCTTTCCTGTGTAAATCATCTTGACCACACATCTTCGTTACTAGGGTTTACCGACCATGCCGCCTGCATTCTGCTTCGCTTCGCTTGATGCTTCCATACATTGACGATCGTTCTTCATTCAGGTACATTGCATTTCGTTTTCGACGGCATATAGATTTCGCTGACATATACATCTCGACAACATTTTAATTGCAATTCCATTTCGATTTCGTTTTTTTCTTTAAGATTTGTGCTATTTCATACTCACATTTTTTGCTTTTAGCATTCAAGTTTCCAACAGGTTGAACTTTCATCGATGATATTTCGATTTCGATTTGTGCTGATCGATCTGTGGTGAATATTCACTCCGTTTGTTTGGTTCCCAACTGCCGATTTGTGGTGCCCAACTGCCCATTCAGATTTCTTTCATATTCATCACTAAAAGAAAGTAAGGACCACATAAGATACTATGACAAAAACAGTTGTTCAAACATCCTGAATCTATTGGATTTCAACGGATCTGGGTCTGATAGATCCCTCAAATCCGACTTCTACTTGCCTTTCTCCTTCATAATTTGTCCGGCAACCCGTTGCAACCCTCCTCGCCCGACGCAATCCAGAGAGTCTCCCTTCAGGTAACTATCTTCTTCATTCAAATCATTTTATAATTAATCTTCTTCTTCATTTCTATTTTTATGTTATTCTCTGTCAAATCTCTTCCTCTTCTGCTCATACCTCATACAATCTGCCATTTTCGCTTCCAGCATTCAGGTGTCATACAGGTTTAACCCTTTCTTGGCTAATCTTGCATTTTTGACCCACAGCATGACTTTAAGCTTTTTTCTAAGGTTAGCAGGTTGGTCTACCTTCAATTGATTGATTTTACTTTAGTGTGTGGGTTTGCTTCATGATTTATTTTTTAGATTCATCGGATATACAATTTTATCCAAGACCGCAAGAAAGAAAGAAGTGAGCCACGTTTTTTGTGTTACATTTTTCAGGTTTTCTCTCCAAGTCATTATTTCTCACGCATTATTTTCCGGCTTTGCTCTTTTTCCCCCTTTTTTGCTACTCATTTTTACAGGAATTCTAGGCCTTGGGGTCTCCCCTCTTGCCCCTTTCAGATCTCGCACGCCGCACCGTCAGTTGCATTTGAAGTTAATTTACTTTTGTGTTGCAAATTGGGTTACTCAATTCTCTTCAACTGTCTTCTTTATCATACGTTCTTCATTTGTTTTATCTCCATTTTGGGTTGTCATGAATCGTTTTCTGTTGCTAAGATTGGGTGAACTTTTGACGCCCAATTCCTTCTACTCTAGGTGAGGCTCTTATCGGGGTTAATTTCTCATGACTCTGCGATCTTTTTACAGTATTCAGCCCATGAGTTTTGCACTCTGATTCTCTTCTGATTTCTACAATAAAAGTTTGCCTCATTCTTTTGCATTCGAATCTATACTGTTGAAGAAAAGCTAATAACAAAGCTTATAGGTTTCTTCACATTAGATTTCATCCTTTTGCTTTAGGTGCATTCACTTCTCACAGTATTCTTGCATATGATATAGGTCCTCATATGTGCTGATTCGGGATATTTGGGTACACACCGAACATCGTATACCAGGAGGTCCTCAACTAACCAGGTCTGTTGACTAATCTCAGTCGTTCCTTTCACATTTATTTTGCATTTGTTCTTCGTACACTATCAGCTCATTAGTTAATCTCAATCGTTCCTTCAAATCATGGTGTCTACTTTTCATTGTGATAATCAAGCAGCCTTGTTTAACCTTCTTTCATCATCTCATTTTTGTCTCAATCCACTTATCCCAATTATAGATTAACAGTTTACTTTGTGTGCAGATTTTAGGTATTTCGTGTACATGTCTATAACGGGCCATTAATTTTTTGCAGGTATATTATTGATGTGGCCTTTGAAGAGTGCAGTTAAATGTTAGTTTGCGCTTAATATTATTGCAGTAGGTTTTCAAGAGTGCGGCTAAGAAGTTCCCGATTTGTTTACAATTTGTTTCTTTATTACATTGGTCTGAATATTGTACTTATCAATTATTGTGATTTCAAATTGTGTAGGGGATTGCTTCTATTATTATTCTACGGTGGTCTATGAACAGGGTTTATGAAACAACTATAGTGGCAAATATTTATTATTTGATCAAAGCTCATTGCTTCAAAGGCAAGCACTGTAAGCCAGTTGTGTTGTTGCAGTCTGTTTATGGGCATACATGTTCGTGTAGTGATTGAACAAGTTGGCTTCAAGATGTTTCGATTATATTGTATCTTTATTCTACTCACTGTGTGGGTGCTTAGGCACCGTCTTCATTGGTGACAGGTGCATTTTCCACGGTGATACTGCACAATCCCTGTGTCAACCCACACCTCCACCAGTTTAGGACAGCGTCTATAGCATCATCCGCCCTCACACATCTAACATCAGGTTCTAATTCAACAATTTCTTGCTAGGCATTTGCATGTTTCACATTGATGCCAACCATTCTAATCCTCAACATTTGGAAACTCACAACATTTGGAAACCCACAACACTCCAATCTATAGTTTTATATGGCACTATAAATTTAGCATGCACATTCACGTTTCTCATTCCCTCATTCCCATTTGAACAATAAGTTGATATCTCTCATTTCTTTGTATGACATTGGAATTAAATGATTTCAAATGTTCAAGTGTTCGGATTAGTATAGAATCATGCTTATGCAAGTTTTATTACTTCTACTTCTTTGCTTATCTTTAAGCATATGGATTCCGCAGATGCATTTAAATTATATCACTATCTTTACTATACATTTTCATATTTCCATCGTCAAAAGATTCAGGTGTTACTTTTCTTAATATCTTATTACCATACACAGGATTCGTGTACCACAAACTTTATTTCATGTCACTGTAGCTTTCGCACCAGTGGCTATAGCGACGGGCATTAGCCTAGTATGTCAAATAATAAAGTACACATATCATTACACATTAAAATAAAATAACAAATGAAACAAAATAAGAGCAACAAAACAAAATAATAAAACAATATAATTACATTTAATTTAGGGTGTTTCAATTGTAAAATGTACATATATAATCATTTTGTTGCCTTTTGTTTGGTGCATCTTCGTGCTTTAGTAAGAGAAAAGGTAAATGTTTCAGCTCTGTATGTTGAAACTTGAAAGTGATACCATTTATCACGTCTTAATAAACCTCGAGGATTTCCAAGGTCTGGAAATCTTGTGGATTTCATCAGAAAACACAATTTAATGAACCTGAAATGTGGCTACGGGCGTAACATTTATTTCTAAGTATGATAAGGCAAATGAATGTTTTAAACACAGCCAAAGATCAATGTAAGGAGAGGCTACATGTACAGCAAGAACAAGCGATATCTACTGTACATTATAATAAGCCAACTCCTTCAAAATGAAAATACAAAACAAATGAATGAATTATCGAAACAAAGCACACAAATAACTAAATCATCATCTTATTAATTCAATTTCATTAAGAAAAGAACTTCAAAGTGAAGCTTGAGTATGTAACCCACTGTAAAATAAGATTTTAATGCTGCGATTACAATACAACTACCTACCATACAATTACCCCCTTGAGAACACCCAAAAAAAAATGATGCTAGATTGAGTGGGAGCTCATATTCTATGGGTGTATAAGAGTCTTTCATGCTGATTATATAGCATTCAGTACGAGGAATTGTTTATAATCACCGCTGCCCACCTCAAACTTTCATCGGATCACATAAGAAAATCAGATAACAAAATAAATTAAAGATTCAATTTTTCCACGCAGTTCAGACTGAAAATCGATAGAGAATAAACAAGGCTCCATGTTTTATACACAGTTCGCATCGACAGGGATAGCCAAGAAATAAAGATGCTATCTTTCTGATACGAGAGCTGATAAATACTTCCTGCCCAGTCTTCAAGGCTGCTTTGGAGACGGCTGCAGCCTGCAAGATTTATAGGAGCAGGCGAAGCTTGAAACCCTAGAGGCAGTATTAATTTTTATGGAAAAAATCTAAATCGTGTTATGACGACTGTCACGTGGGCTCGAGTAGCATTTAGAAATTCAGGCCCATTGAAGCCGGAGGCCCGGAATCATATTTCGGGAGATAATTTTGTAATTTAGTCACCCGACCCAATATATCATTCTTGCAGCTCTTCCTATCGGCTCCGATTCGACTCACCTCCTAGGGTTATGATCTCCGGCAGTGCACGTAGTTCCATAAAATTTGTTGTTGATTATCGGTGACGATCAATTGTAAGGTAAAGTTCACTTTGAATTTCTCCCTGGTTTCTCAAATTTCGTAACCAGTTACTTCTTCAGTGTTGTGTTCCGAGGGGGCTGTGTCATTGTACTGGTTAACATATATGCATAAGATTCTTTATACTATTTCTTGAGCCGGTCACTATCCAGTACCGTTTTATGCTTATTGTGATGTGGAAATACGTTTTTTTAGTTCTGGTTTCTGTTTGACCTGCCATTTTCCTGAGTATGAGTTGTTTGCTTGCAGTTCAACTGTGCAGGGCCGCCAAATGCCAGGTATGGCAAATAACACTCCTCCATCTGGTTCACAGGTAGGTTATGGATGGAAAAATTTGTGCTTGGCCTGCCATATTTTAAGTATGACAAATATAGGAAGCATACGAGGAGTACTTTTGGGTTATATGATTAGTGGAACAGTGCGGTGAATTTAAGCTGCTTTGTTAGAGATTCAGGTTTACAATTCTACTCTGAAGTTATGGCGCTATTCCAGATAACTTTCAGAAGTACTTTCGTCATGCAGGATGTTACTGATTTGATTTATATAGGAACCAAATTTACATAATTTAACTTCCGTAGTCTAGTATTTAGATTAGCTTCATGGCATATGCATGCTATTCGCATTAAATTTTCTGTGAGATTTTAATATAGTCTGATACTGTTCTGTATGGTTCATAGCCTCTGTGGACGCATCCTGCATCTGGATCAATGACTTCACAGCATCCTTTTCATATTCAAGTATGTAACTCTATGTACTATTGAATGTGTCTTCTCTGAAACTAGCGTTCTTCCGCGGATCTCAAATCACTAATTTTTTTGGCATATGTACTTGCTACAGTTTCGCCCGGCAGCACAGCCTTCACAAGGGCAGCAGTTTATGCCTACCATAGCTACTCAACAATTTCATTCAGCAGGACAAGCTCAAAATCTTGGCTTTTCTCCTGGTCAACATCAGCCACCACCATTTTCTCAACAGATGCATCAGTTTGTTCAGCGTCCTTCCCAGCCTGGACATCCTACACAATCTTCATATCCACAAGCAAGCATGTCTATGAATGCAGGCATGCCACAGCCTCAGTCTGTTGCTCATAGCAACGGAGTTTCATTTTCGTCCCCATATACTGTAAGAAATTTGCAAGTACATGTAACTTTCGCATAACACTAATAAATGCGCGGTTTGACCAACTTTATTCCTTTTCAGTATTCAACATCTTCTTTTAGCATGCCACCAAACAACATCAACGTACCATCTCAGTTCCAACCCTCACCTCAAATGCCTTTGCATGTTGCTTCTGCTGGAGTGCAACCATGGACACATTCAAGTCAAAGTACACCAGTTGTAACATTACAGCATTCATTTAATTCTTCAGCAGCGGTCACAGTAAGCATTTATGTCATTTTTTCTTCGATTCATGCCTTTTTATTTATTGTCTAAATAAAAGGCTCCTCTTGATTTGACTACATTTTTCATTTTTTTTTACTGGCGCATGAACTACAACTATACTACCATTTTAGTTCATTAAATGACTGACTTTGTTGAAAATTCCTCCATTGTTTATAGTCTTAAATTATTATTATATACCTTAAGTTTTGCCTTTCCGGGAAATTCATAGCGTAATCAGGGGAATGATGAGATAATTTCACCACCGCATTTACAATGAGCCCTGTAAAAGTATTTGTATGCAAACAGAGATATGATTCTTGATTTTGTTGGCTGAAAGAAGATTAGCTCCTTTTTTCTTATATCTATGCTCGTGATGATGGTGATATTTGTTACCCAACTAGCAATAGCCGAGTGCCGTAAAAAAAGTGTATGATACTGATACGTTGATTTTTTTCATATAGCCTTTTCGCATGAATGAACCAGCAATTACCTACTTATCCACCAAGTTTCCATGATTACCTATGTAGTATGCTAGGAAACAGAAAAAAAAGTATAACAGAGTGTATGTTGCATATGATAGAGCACATTGGATATATAGATTTGTAAGGCCAACTCCACATTATTTTTGAAGGCAAATGCCTTTTGCCCCTTACTTTTATGTAGCTATATAAACAGGCAGTATATAAACACTGATGCCTGGTTGAAATCCACCAATCTTAAAGAATTTTGGAGGAATTCATTGAGAAATTGCTTTATGTATTTTGCTGGTTTCAGAAAAATTCTGTCCACTGATGTTGACCATATTACAATATTGATTTCTTTTACGCTGCTGCAATCCTCTCTGCTGGTAACCCTGATTTTGTTTCTCCCAAACACTCTGATTTTCAGGAAGTTATTGGTGCTACTTCTAATACTGCTCAACAGAATGCATCTGACTGGCAAGAATATGATGCTGCAGATGGAAGAAGGTATTATTTGATTCGATATGAGAGTTGTTATGTTAATCTAGGTGACTATTCTTTGCATGAGTCGTGATCGGACACTAATATATTAAGTGGTTGGCTATCCTCTGTGGGGTCATGATCACCCACCATCTGGGAGTATGCATCTCTAATTTATTTTTCTTAATAATGAATGCTGCATCTTGCGCTAGGTATTATTACAACAAGATTACAAAGCAGTCTAGTTGGGAGAAGCCTGCTGAGTTGATGACTCCTTTGGAGGTGAGTGATTTTCATGACATGCTGCCATTTATGAATTGTTATTTTCTTTTCAATTGCTATCTTGTTCGCCTGTGGATTTGTGAAGTTCCTTTGATTTTGTGCCTCGTGGATATTAAAAATTATTCAAGAATTGCTGAAGTAATTGAAAATTGTTTTATTTCTATTCGCTTTTATTTGTATGTCCTTGCAATGGTTTGTAGATGTCATGGCAGGACAGGGGATTATAACGACTGCTCTTTGTCCTACCTTTGAAGCGGTTTCACTTTCTCGATACAGGCAACAATATGCTATTTACATATATGTGTAATGCTGGATTTATATTTTCGATATTATCTACAGTACAATTTTTCTAGCATTAATAAAACATCAACATGCTTTATTACATGTTTATGCTGGGGGGAGATGACATGCCTTGCTTAGCTGTCATTACTTGGATGAGACTATGCTCTACAACGTAATAGAGATCTTTTTCTTTAATCTTTTCATATTATAATTGTCTGTTGGTTGCAGAATCTGTCTCTTGTATTCTATTAATGGCTTTTGTTCTTATTACCTGGTGTTATGTTCATAATCTATCCCGATGTTTTTCTATTTCCTACTCACTATTCTTTTTTTCATATCTGGTTTGTTTGTCATATATGTTGTTCATTTCTGACTGGCAGATTCTGGTTTAGCTTCCATTTTCTTGCTATTTAATCCTTCTATGGTGGCTTCTTAATGTGATGTGTGGACTAGATATCTGAATCTGTAAAATTCTGGTAACTTCTGCTCTTATAATGTAAATATCTATGAAAAAGATATGTGACTACTGATTATATCTCCAAATGATTGTTGGTAGAGGTAACTCTAGGATGCGAATGGTGAATAACTGGCATGCATGGTAATCCTGTCTATGAATTTTGTAAAGCGCTTCTTAGGAATAAGGGAGGCAGAGGAGTGAAATGCCAAAGAGATGCTGGTCTGTGATTATGTGTAGCTCAATTGAGCACATATATTGTTGAAAGTTGAGGGTTTATAATTTGTACTGTGGTCACTTGCTCAGGTTTATTACGGAAATTGACTAACATACATCTGAAAAGAAACTTTAGTTATATTAGCCACCTGGAATGCTGAATGGTTCTGTATCTGAATCTTATTAATGAACATCATCTCCAGTAAATTGTGCATAGTACTGGGGTTTAGTTGGTTGATGGGCAATGTGAAGTTGTTTTTCTTCAGTTCAGAATTACTTCATTCAATTGAAAGGTAGTTCATACCTGTCTTTCCTCTAATCATGTTTTTTCTTCCTCTTTTTAGTTTTTACATGTCTGAATCATCGAATGATTGTTGTATGCTCTAGTCTATCTTTTGCAAATGAACTCTACTGTATTCAATGAATGCTTTAAACTGGCCTTTTTTTAAAGTAAATCTGAATCTAGCATAATATAGAGGACGACTTGCACTAGTATACTTGGTGAGCTTGACAACTGTTCTCATTGTGAACTTTTATTTTACAGAGAGCTGATGCGTCAACTGCTTGGAAAGAATTCACGACACCTGAGGGTAAAAAGTATGAAATGATTCCTGACCCTTAATTTGACCTTTCAAATTTCGTTCTTCAAAAAACTATAGTAGGTAGAAGTATTTCCGAAGTCTTTCCTTGCATAATTATTTTATTGGACATGGCAGGTATTATTACAACAAGGAGACAAAACAGTCAAATTGGACAATTCCTGAAGAATTAAAGGTTTGTTAAAGGCTGCTTTTATATGCTCCTGTACTCTGGTTTGGTTTATAACTAATTTTTACCATATTCTTCCAGTTGGCTCGTGAACTGGCTGAAAAGGCAGCTGCGGAGGGAGGGCAGTCACAAACAAATAGCAGTCCGGCTCTGCCTGCTGCTGCCGGTATCACTTCTATTAAACCACCATCTTCTTCAGTTACCGTGGGGAGTTCCTCCGATCTGTCAACAGTTGGAGCCACAGCGAGTTCGGAACCAGCTACAGCAATTGCTACTGATGCTGATGGTTCCACTACAGTGGTTTCTGAATCTCCATCTGTTCATGGTAACCAGACTGGTGGAATAATTGAAGGCGGCGTAGGCCCTGTTGTAGAAACAGCAGCTTCGTCGACTCCTGAAATTCCTGGAAGTGTTGTTACACCAGTATTAAATGCCAATACTAATCCAGGGTATGATATCTGTAACTGACCTGGGATTCACGAATATATAGATTTCTACTAATCAGTGTGCTGGGTTTCAGAAATAGTGTGGAAACTCCGTTGCCCCATATTGGGAGTAGCCCTTTTGGAGGACCTTCAACCCAGGACACAGAGGTATGATTATTTTTTTAAGCTTCCAATATTCATTTAGGTACTTATACCGTAAGAATTCTAGTGATTGTTACAGCTTCTATTTCATTAGCTGAAGACTTGTTCATTTTTCCTCTACCTCTTGCTCATTTTGTCCATCCCCATGCTGTTACTTTAGCTTGTCCCGTCTCTCTCTCCAGCATCACCTCCTCCTTTTCATAATCGCTTTCTTCTTTTTTCTTGTTTATCTTAATTGTGTGTGTGATGATTAATGTGTTTCTTTTTTGGTGACGGGGTTAAAATTTACAACGGATAATAGGTAGTAAGTTATTGACTGTACCGTGACATTTTAGGATGAGAAGAAAGGAATGCCTAATTCTGAAAAAGGAAATGATGCTCCTGTGGATGATGAACCCATAGTATATGCTACCAAGCAGGTACTCACTTAAAGCGGTCTGTTCTCCTAAACTCTTTTTCTTCTCTTATCAATTCATTATGTACCTAACTTTGAACACATCTTCTCATCAGGAGGCAAAAAATGTCTTCAAAGCATTGTTGGAATCTGCAAATGTTGAGGGAGATTGGACTTGGGACCAGGTGAACAAATGTGTTCCTTTGCCCTTGAGTAAGTTTTTGCAAGTTTCTGAATGCTCATGCACAACTTTGTTTCAGGCAATGCGAGTCATAATCAATGACAAGAGATATAGTGCCCTGAAAACCCTTGGTGAACGGAAGCAAGCCTTTAATGAGGTAGTTGTTGGCTATGGTGAACTTATCATTGATTTATTTATAGTTCATCAATCCCGTAAGTTCTTTCGCTACTTGCTGTATAGTACATGATGCAAAGGAAAAAGGTGGAGGCTGAGGAGAGGCGTGTCAGGCAGAGAAAAGCGAAGGAAGACTTCATGAAGATGCTGGAAGTAAGGATTTTAGCATCTAACTTCGTTTTGTATCTCAGCATTGAATTTTTCATTTTTTTCTACTTTCTGTTAATATTCAGAGCTAACCTGTTTTCACTTGTCTTGCAAGGCATTGTTAGATTTTCCTGTGATTTCAATAAATACGATTAACTTTGCGTACTGTATTGATAAGATCATTGATGCACTATAGGAATCTGAAGAACTCACATCATCCATGCGGTGGAGGTTGCCTACTCTTATCTTAACATATAGGTTTATATACTCGTCATTCAAGAAATCTCCTCAAAGTTGTAATGGTTTACCAGCAAAGCAGTGGGAATGTTTGAAGATGATAAACGTTTCAAAGCTGTTGAGCTCGATGCAGATCGCGAGGATCTATTCAGAAATTATTTGGTTGACCTCCAGAAAAAGGTAGTTGTTTTAAAGATATTCTGTTTCCCGTCGTCCAGTGATTTGCATATAAGCCCAATACCACCATAACAAATCCAAAATCAACCTCAGTGCGCTGTATGTTGAATGCATATATCTGGTTGGTTGGTCAAGCTTTGGGACGTTTGAAGTAATTTATTTCAAGATTGTGCTATCTTGCTGGTCTTGCTAGTTTGTGGAAAATGAGAGCAGAGTGTTTGTGCTTATTATAATGGAGGTAGATTTTTGTGTTGATTTACTCAAGTTTCAATTATTTTAGAAGTCCTATGGGTTGAGTGTTCTGAAAGTGGAAGGAAACTTGTGCCCGTGAATTTGGCTACCAACAAAGAAAATTTCACTGAATTGTTTTCCATTTTAAGCACCTGAAGCTGAAGCTATTTTACAATTTAGTTTTCTGGCTGTTTCATAATTTATTGTTCTTTGTCTATCCTCTTATATTATCTCACCTTCAATAAATCTGCACTTCCATTGGAGCCTGAGTCTGTTTGCCTTATATTGTCCAGGAGAAGGCAAAAGCTCAGGAGGAGTATCGGCAGAATAGGCTTGAGTTCAGGAGATATCTTGAAGCCTGTGACTTCATAAAGGTATTTCCCTGATAGTTTTTGAAGTCATAAAATTTTCACTGTACTTTTTCTGCATTCGTTATGCTAATAATTTCTTATTGAATTGTTCATTCTGTTAGGTGGACACGCAGTGGCGTAAGGTCCAAGATCTTCTCGAAGATGATGATAGATGCAAACGCCTTGAGAAAATTGATCGGTTGGACATTTTTCAGGTTATACATCATCCATGACTGGATATTGAGTTTCTGCTTGTAGTTTCTCTCTCCCTATTCATGAAATTATATGTGCCTCAGTATTGCCTTCCAAGTAATTTCATCTTTGCCTTTAAGTACTGATAATTATTGAAAATGTTCCTACTCGTCGTCTCTTAACATGTATAGTATGTGGCATATGCTTGTACCACAGGATTATATCCGCGACTTGGAGAAGGAGGACGATGAACTGAGGAAGAGACAAAAGGTTTTACAAGGAATGCTTCTTTGTTAGTTATATATGACCTCTGCCGTTGGTATTGACTAGTTCTTCTGTGCATTAAGGATCAACTTAGACGAGCTGAGCGTAAAAATCGTGATGCATTTCGCAAGATGATGGAAGAACATATTGCTGCAGGCACTCTTACTGCGAAAACTCTGTGGCGAGATTATTGTCAACAGGTACACCTTATCCATTATTCTTGAACTTAAATTTTTTGCTCAAGAAACTTCGGTCAATTTTGCTTTGGTTTCCGTGTTATAGGTCAAGGATTCTGAGGTTTATTTGGCAGTTGGCTTAAATTCTTCTGGCTCTACCCCGAGGGATTTGTTTGAAGATGTCTATGAAGAACTGGAGAAAAAGGTACTCTTTGTTCAAGCTTTCGATGCATATTGGTTGAACTTTTAGTTATGGGTCTGTGAGATACGTATTTGTTCAAACTAGTGGAGTGATCAATAATATTGTGCCTTTTAAACTTTGAAGGCTCTAAATATAGATATTTTTTAAATTTGTCCTTCTACTGTCAAAAATGGTGCTTCTAGTTTATCATTACTCATGGGTGCTGTTTCAAATAAATTGAGAATAAAAAGGAAACAAAATCTTTTTAGACTATTCTTTGAAGCATTTTCAGCAATTGTGGGACCAGAAATCTGCAGGTACTGTTGTGTGTTGACTAATTTAGAGTCCATCTAGTCATATTTTCGCCTCACCTTGAGGTCAGATACAAACAGCTCATGTATAAGCGCCTACTGCTGACCTACCTTTGTTTGATGGGCAGTATGATGAAGACAAAACCTGCATAAAAGATGTTCTTAAGCAGGAAAAGGTAGATTCTGCTCGTCCAATTTCCTCAGTTTAATAGTATCTTTGCTTATCATCTGAAAACAGGCATGATTCTTGTTTGCTCCTAGATAACAATTGCATCAACATGGTCGTTTGAAGACTTCAAGTCCTCTATCAAGAAGAGCCTTATTTCTGCTCCCATATCCGATGTTAATCTACAGGTATCAATTTTTCTTCCCAAGGGTGCTATGTCTTCTCCCCTATTTTATTTATATTGTCTTGAGTTTTCATGTGAGTGGGTTTGTATTAGAGTGTTTTCTTGACAGTGAATGCCTTCTTTGGGGTTCAGAAGTACGTGTTAGTGTGTGAGGCACATTAGTGAACACTTTTTATGCACTGTGAATTAGTTATTTCATTTTCGGCGCACAGCTGTTGATGATTCGGGTAGAAAATGGTTCTTCTGAGAAAATCCCTGGAAGTTTGTGGCATTAAAAATAGTGGTGTAAAAATTCTGAGAGGGAGGGTGACAAAATTATACAATTTTACCTTTTCAGCATGTTTTTTCTATTCTATGGTTTTAAGCCCATGTTCCATCCAAAACATCAGTTGTTTTCACCTTTGTCATTAAACTTCCGTGAGTTAACAGGAAGGATCGTGAAGTCTTTGTATAATACACATTGTTTCAATTAGGATATCTGTTCTGCCGCATGATTCATGAACCTTTTTTTTTGCATTTTGGACTCGACCATTCTATGATTTTTCTTTGTTGATCTAATTCTTTTTAGCAGCGCCAGAATGTGTAATTTGTTCTCGTTATAAAACTAGTTAGTCATTATGTACTGCATAATAATTTATAACTTGACCATTGATGTTAAATTTCAGCTTGTGTATGAGGATCTGATTGATAGGGCTAAAGAAAAAGAAGAGAAAGAATCTAAAAAGCGGAAACGCTTGGCTAAAGATTTTACTGATAAATTGAGCAGCATAAAGGTATGTGAGATGCTTTCAAAGCTGTAACAGTGTAATGCATTTGTCATTGATATATTCTAAGTTGCTAACTTTCTAATTTCATTAGGAGATCAATGCACAATCTACTTGGAATGAATGCAGACAACTTGTCGAGGACAGTTCGGAGTACAGGTAGAGTCCATTCCTAAATTTAGAAGTTCTTTTTTAAAATTGCGTGGGAAAAACCATTTCATCACAAACATTGCTTCTTTCTTGCTGTTCCTATGTTTTATAGGGCCGTTGCAGAAGATAGTTTTTGTGAGGAGATATTTGATGAATATATTTCTCGTCTGCAAGAGAAGCTAAAGGATAAGGAGCGCAAGCGAGAGGATGAAAAGGTAAATGCTGCATAACAAGTTTGAATGTTGTGTTAAATTAATAGCCTGCAATTTGTTGCTACCACTGTAAATATACTTGGACATTTGTTGAACTCTTCAAGTTGCGTAATAATATCATTATTTCATCTGGATGTTTGTATGAGCTTTACTCAGCTATCTGAAATACATTTAGCAACAGCATTTACAAATTGCTTAACTACGTGCTTGAATGGATGATTGTATGCTAGATCAACTATTTCACGTGCATTTGATCTTGCTCTATTCTGCCGGTTTGGAATATCCAATGATTTAGTTTAATTTTGGCTGATTGCTTGGTAAATTATCTCTACACGCTTGTTTTAAAAAAGGTCTTGAGTTTGAGCTCCGTATCAGCAGTAACATTTTGTGATTTACAGTTGGGATATAAAAAAATTTCATGTAATCGTCTCTGGGGATTGTTCAATACTTTTCCTTGCTGTATTCTTCTGCAGGCGAAGAGAGAGAAGGAGAGAGAGGAGAAAGAGAAGAGAAAGGAGAAGGATAAAAGGGAGAAAGAGAAGGAGAGGGAAAAAGACAAGGATCGTGGGAGAGAAAAGGAGAAGGGAAAAGATAGTTCACGAAGAGAGGAAGAGTTTGAGGATGCGGATGAAGTCGATGCTCATTCCCACAAAGATGACAAACGTAGAGAGAAGGACAAGGAGCGTAAACACAGAAAGCGACATAAGAGCCCAACTGATGATATGAGTTCTGACCAGGACGATAAAGAGGAAACAAAGAAGTCTCGCAGACATGGCAGTGATCGTAAGAAGTCCAGAAAGGTAATTCTTACTCCTTTTACGTTTCATTATTTTCCATGTTCTGAACGTACTTCGTATTTACGTTGTTGTGATGGTTTTAGCATGCTAATTCGCCTGAATCCGAGAGCGAAAGTAGGCATAAAAGACACAAAAGAGATCATCGTGATGGATTTCGACGGGAAGGTGGTAATGAAGAACTTGAAGACGGTGAACTTGGTGAAGACGGGGAGATCCAATAGTCAGTTCTTCTATCCGGTTCCTCTATGTCATAATAGTCTTGCGTGGTTAAATCTAGTTCTGTGCTTCCTTGAGCCGAATTTGATCTGGTTACCCTTTGTTATATGAACTTGTGTGTACATTTTGAACTGATTTCCTTATCTTATTTTTGCGTTCAGTTCACCAACAGTTGGTACAATTTTAAAACTCGGGTTCCGTTGTAATATGGAAAATAGGTTTGGTAAAAGTAGAACCCCGCTTGTAGGTTACTGTGCAATGTGTACTTAAGGCTGGAAAATGATATAGCACAATTCAAATTAGGTACTTCCAAGGAAACTTATGTTAGGTGTTATATTATTGAATATAACACCGGACCCGATTAAGTGTTCACCGAGTGCTTACTTCTATGTCGATTTCTCAGTATGCCACTGATATAACGCGAGTAAATAAGCTACATGTTTATTATACGTGCTGTTTTTTTCGGCATAAGTATTATACATGCATTTGAGATGGAAAGATGATTATTGATATTTCAATATTGTTTTGCGTTTGTTGTTAGAATGGCACGTTGTGATTATACAAATGTCTTTGTATTGTCCCATATCCTTATTCTACATTATTCTACCACATTCAATTCAATATGGGTGTCGGATGGTTCCGCTTACCGTTATTGACCGACTTTGGTCGGTAACGGAGAAATGCTTACTGCTACCGTTACTGTCGGATGTCGGTAACTGTACCGGCAATAGTCGGTAACTGTCGTTTACCGTCTGAAAGCTTGAGAGGAAAAATAGTTGCTGATATAGAGTACAAGATAATGAAGGAAAAACCAATCAAATAGCTTGAATCAACCATAAGAATCAAAATTTGTTCTTTGTTCAAATGAATCCAAAATCATAACCATAAAATAATAACGAAGACCACCTTTCTTAAAATAGCATAATCATCATAAGTACAGATGCAAAATGTTACAAAAATCACTGCACAAGAGGCATAATCGTGAGATCCCAAAATCACAGTATAAGAGGCCTAATCGTTTCAAAACAATATGATCCATATCAAACAATTTCAACTTCGTGGTTGTCATAGTGAGTAAAACATTAAACGTTCTGATACTAAAAGGAACAACTATTTTAATTCCAACTTGGAGATACCTGAACAAACAATAACTATTAATAAGGAAAAATTTCATGTAATGAACTTGCACCAAAAATCACCTTACTTAGAAGACTGTGATTGCTCTTGTTCGGTGTGGGACGTAGGGCTTCTTCTCGGTTGAGTGGCTGACTGCTCGACATCGGCAGGTGGCTTCTTCTCGATTGAGTCGGCGTTGCTCGGTGATTCACGATCCGTAGGAGGCCGGAGGTTTAGGTTAAGTGACGGTAAAAAAATGTTAAGTGGACTCAGTAATGTAGAGACTAGAGTGTTAACTGTTAAGTGTAGATATTTATTAGTTATTAGACGGAAAGTAAATTAAAAAATTGGTCCGTCGGTTTTACCGTTATCAACCGACTTTGGTCGGTAATGGAGAAATGTTTACCGCTACCGTTACCGTGGCAGGGTCAGTAACTTACGGTATGGTTACCGATCGGATCAGTATCGGTATACTGATACCGATCGGATCAGTATCGGTATACTGATACCGATCGGATCAGTATCGGTATCAGTATACCGATCGACACCTCTAGTTCAACCACAATGGACTGCTTTCACTTTTTCCCCTCAAGTTCTATCTGTTACCCCTTTTCCATGTACTGAGTCTGAAACGGAAGAGGGGAGTGTGTAATGACTAACACTATGCATCGACTTATGTGTCATTATGGGATTGGATGGTTAGCAGGCTCACGCAAAAGTACATTTTTCCTCCTGCTGCACTAATCCCGCGGTGATACATGGATACGACAGTGTGCATGGAACCCGGCTGAAACTACATGAATTTAGCTCCAACACGCAAGTGTAAAACCTCAAGTGCAAGTGGCGGGGAAAGATGAACTGGTCAGAGAAAAATAAAAAGGTTGATCATTATAAAGAGTTTTACTCTGTTTTTGAGCCACGATTTGAGTCGAATCCTCAGACAGCTTTAGTCCTGCTTATCCTTAAACTGTGACATCTCACATGCAGGTTTTGCTACTGAATTAATGATCACAAACACATTGGCATTCTAGGAAATGAACTTTATTAAGGTTGTTGATTTGGGATCAAAATATGACGCTTAAGACTTAAGAATGGTGTACTGGGTTTTAGGACGTGGCTGATGTGGGCCGAAGCCAATAAATTTTTGAAAGGGATTATTATTAGGACACCCAAACTTGAAATTTTTAAGGTATATCCGAATCAATATCTGACTACCCAAACTAATACCCAAAATTTTCTGGTAATTCAAAACAAGGCCACGGTTCCTGTGCTCAGTCCTTGCGTGCTCATCCGTGTACAATTTTTTCGTAGCACTATCCTTTTTCGAAATTGGTCACACCATTGGAAATCTTATACATTGAATTGTATATGTTCAAGTTTTAGTGATATTCCAACGACGTTATCACCGTTTAACGGAGGGTTATAAATCCCATTGGGTTAAGTAGTCCTAAATAGAGTTTTAGAAATTTCC
>JAOYMZ010009022.1:0-21704 GCA_025802335.1 Pinguicula primuliflora
TCACCGTTAAATGCTGGAATTCGATTAATTGCACTCAGACAACCTGCACCTCTGTCTGAAATTATGCAACTCGGCCTGTGCTGTGTCAATTATAGTGTCAATCTTTCTAAAAATCAAAACCAAGAAGCCTCCGACTCCTCGTCCACCAATGCAAATGCGATGGGAAAAATATGATCACTAACATCCTGTGTCACAGCAACTAATAATTTTTGTCTATATGGACAATAAAAATGCGTACCGTCTACAGAGAGGACATGCCTACAATATTGGTAACCAGCAATGCACGGCCCAAATGCCCAAAATATGTAGACCAGCTCTTTTTGGGTTAGAACTTCTGTATCTTTTAGAGCAAAGTCGTACACATTTGTAAAATTGTAGTGCTTTAGAAATGCTAAGTACATGGGCAAATTTCTGACGCCCGACGTTCATGTACCGTGCACCATCTCAATTGCACGCTGTAGGGTGAACCAAGCTTTTGAATACGTGACTTCAAATCTGTATTTTGACTGAATCATCAGTTGCACATGTTATACCTTATATGCTATAAAATAAAAATCAATAGTATTAGAATATAATAATATACAAGTATATTACTGAATAATAAATATCAAATAGTAGTGAGTACCTGGATTTTGGTTTATAATTCTATAATGAAGATGAGAGTAACTAGTGTGTGGTCATTTATGCTTTATCAAGTTTAATAACTAGTGTCAGTGTGTGATCATTTCTGCTTTGTCAAGACCTAATTCAAAATATTTAGGTAGGATGAGAGAATCGCAGGATAAAGCTAAGGCTGCGCAACTGCAACAAGACCTAATTCAAAATATTTGGAGCAAATTTGGCCCAAAATAAGCGTTCGGTTGTACTAATAACTGCTTTTCTTGTAATTTAATCAAGTATTTTATATTTTATCAAGTGTTTTTCATTTTATCAAGTATTTATTATTTAATTAATATTTAACCAAAAAGCATGATAAAATAAATTATAAAATAATAATAATAAAATTGTAGGGGTGTAAATTTCCTTCTATGATTGTGGAATATGAAGGATAGATAGGAGAGAGAAAATATGGATGAGAGATAGGAGAGAGAAAAATGGATTGATGTGATATGTATAAGTAAAAAGGGAGGAAACTTCCTCCATGATTGTGGACAGCCTTATAGTATTGGTCTACTTCCAACTTCCTCCACAGATCGCGGCTAGCAATTGTGTGAGTTCTCTCATGCGTTACAGCAATTAGTCTACTGCCGACTTCCTCCACAGATTTGGTGTAAACTTCGTGCACAGATTTTGGCCAAAAAGCTAGGGCATTTGCGGGATTCTCCAAAATCAATTGACATATGCCTAGATTCCATTATCCTTCTTCTCAACCCCATAGTTATTCGGCCGATCGGCCAAGTGATGCAGATGAGAATCGACCGAACCAAATCCCAAATCAAGTTTTGTTAATTTCAACCCAAGATTTTCGACGATAAGAATCGACGGAATACCTGCTCTGATACGAACTGATGCAGCGGGAAATAAATGAACGATAAACGAAAGATAATATTAATCGTCGGATACCGAAAAACTCCGTTGATCTAACACAATTAACGAACAAACTCCAAGAACGTTGATTCGAACAAACTCGAATACCGTTGGAAGAGGTGAAATTCAATAAGAATTTCTCAAAGAGGAACAAAGCCTACAAATCTCAATTAATCAAAAACTAAGCTCTAACTTGACGGCCAACATGGCTTAAATAGAAATAGAAAACCCTAATCCACTAACCTTAAAATAAAGCCCATTAAATAAAAGCCCAAATTGCACCATAGCTCACTCTTCATCAAGAAGGGAGACCGTTGTTGCTTCTGTGCTCTCGTGTTCATAAAAAATTGGTCCTCTGTCGACTGTGGCAAGACTCCTGAGTTGGAGTGTTGAGTCAAAGTGTGTTCATTCCGTCTTAGCTCTATGGCAGCGGGTAGCTCATGTAAGCTGATCTCCTCAGTAAGCAAATTGTCAAGGAAATAGTGAACTGAGTTATCAGCAGCGCTAAGGCCCTTTTTGGCTAAAGCATTAGCTTCCTGGAGGTGAGCTCGACGGCGAAAGTAGATCTGCACAAGAGATGTATCCATTAGTCCCCTGATTTGCCGAATCAGGCTCGAGTTTGGGAGGTCAACAATGGAGCCCTTAATAGATTGAACAGCTTGCTTGCAATCTGTTTCCAGAATAACTCTTTGTAATTTCAGCAGGATGATTAGTTTCAGTCCCTGGAATATTGCCCATAGCTCAGTAGTGTTACTGGTGCAGTTTCCTGGTCGCCCCATGAAACCAACGATCCAAATATTCCTCTGATCACGGATGGTTCCGCCGCAGGCTGCTCGGTTGGAATGACAGTTAACAGCTTCGTCAACTCTCACCCAGATATCCCATGTGTTGTCAATCGCATCTTCAGCAGGAGGGTCGTTCGGGTCCGTGATCTGCTTCATAACATTAGCTTGAATCCGATTCTGGTTGTCAAAATAGGTAAAGAATCTGATTGTTTCCGCTGTAGCTGCCTGAATTGAACCGCTGAGTTCGTTTTTGGAGGTTTTGACAGCTTTAAAAATTCCTTGATTCCTTGCATTCTAATGCTTCCAACATGAAGTTGTGAATATGACCTGTCAATCGGACGAGAAATTTTGGTTAGTTAAGCAAGAAATCACCCAATCCTGCACTGATGCGCTTCCATAAAATCAGGTAGAGGCATGGGGGATAAGTTTCTCCCAAATTCACCTACTACGGAAGCAATCACGCAAGACATGTAGGGATGTTTTCACAAATGGACATAAATGACACACATTCGAATTAGAGACTCCCCTTCTATGCCTTTCGGAGTTTGTCCATAATGCATTATGTAGTAGCTTCCAAAAGAAGGTTTTAATGTTCTCAGGGACCTTTATGGCCCAGATCAGCTTCCAAATTTTGTTGTCAGGTTGGGGATTCTGACCCCTGATGATTTCCATCGCGGAGGCGCATGTAAACCGTCCGTTGACCGTGTGTTTCCAGCATATTTCGTCGTTCCCAGCCTCGGATGAGGGGGGGCAAGTTGCTAATATTTGTGAAACCAAATCATCTGGAATAAGTTCCGAAAGCCTTTCGCAATCCTAAGCTCCCGAAAGTGTGATGAAGTCACTTACAGACAGCGTTAAATCTTCCTGCGGAATAAGAGTCAAGGCAGAAGCGAGTAACGGTGAAGAGGAAGGGTGCCACATGTCTACCCAAAAAGGAGTAGAGACACCATTTCTGATCACCCATTTGCAATTAGCATATACGAAATTTAAAAGGCGGGAAAGATGTAACCATAGACGAGAGCCATTCTTGGGCAAAGTATTGTTCAACAGCTTTTGCAAGCTAAAGTTATACTTTGCTTTGAACAACATAATCCAAGGCTTCAAATTCCCTGCCAGCAATTCCCAGGCAAGCTTCAGGAGCAGAACCTGGTTTGCCTCTCGAAAGTATCTCAGACCCAATCCCCCTTCCGCTTTAGGATGACAAACCGTATCCCATCGGATAAGAGATGTGTTTCCTCTGGCCGAAGTGCCCCCCTCATAGGAATTTACGAAGAACACTATCATTTATAGTCTGGTAGCAATTGGTAGAGAGGCCGATTGCATCTGGTATAGCAGAATAGCTGCAAGAACCGTTCTACACAGAACGAGCCGTCCTGCGAGAGAAATCCACCTCGAGTTCCAACCCGTAGCTCTTTTCTGCATTTTTGCTAAGGCCTTCCCATGTGAGCCTCTTGTAACTCGTCCTTGAATGATGGGTACTCCGAGGTACATGCCCAAGTCGTCTACCCGATGGATACCCAGAGTTTCCTCAATGCGAGATATAGTATCAGCTTCGGTCAAGGGTGAGGTCCAAAAAACTGATTTTTGGACATTTATAGTCTGCCCCGAGGAGGCACCAAAAGCATCCATAATGTCCTGGATGATCAAAGCCTGAGCAACCGAAACTTCTGCAAAAAGAATCAGATCGTCAACGAAGAAGAGATGAGTTAGAGGCGACTTACCTCGCCCGAATGTGAGAGTATGCCATTGTCCGACCTCCAGTGGGTTGTTAATGGATTGCAATAGACGTTCCATGCATAAAATGAAAAGATAGGGGGAGGTTGGATCTCCTTGCCAAACTCCACATTTAGGGCGAAACTCGTTCCCTCGTACTCCTTCCCAAATAATTTGTGTCATACCTGTCTCTAGGGAGGACATAATTATTCGAGACAAATAGTCTGGGATCCCCGCATCTGCTAGTGTATCTCGAATGAAATGCCAGTCAAAAACTTTGACCAAATCAATCTTAATAGACATAAAACTTTTCTGACTTTTTGTCATGGTGTGGATTGCTTCCTGAGCAGCCACAATATTTTCCGTTATTAAATGGCCTTGAACAAAGCTAGACTGATGAGCCAAAATAAGAAGAGGCATAATCGGTTGTAATCTGCAAGCAATGATTTTTGTAACCAACTTAATACAAATGTTAAGTAGAGTGATAGGTCGAAAATGGCTAAAACTCTCTGGAGGTTTGATCTTTGGTATGAGTGAAACAATGCCTTTGTTAGCCACTTCCGAAATCAAGCCAGATTCGAAGACCTGCAAAACAAAAACAGTGAGAGAAGATGCAATAGTAGTCCAATTATTTTGGAAGAAACCTATCGTATATCCATTCGGACCGGGGGCCTTATCCGGTGACATTGAGAAAAGTGCAAGTTTAATTGCCTCCTTGTTAATCGGCATAGCGATCTGATTTTTAAGGATTATCGGAATAGGAGGAAATGCCTGGAAATATGGAATGGCACAAACTCCCTTATCCGCGTATCAGCCACGTCTCCGAAAATATTTTTGAAGTATTCTGTGACCGCCTCTACGACCAGGTTCCTATCAGAACACCAGAGGTTAGGCTGCAGCTGGATACGGGTGGCATTAGCTCGAAGCCGAGGTTCTTTATGCTTAGCGTGGAAGTAGGAAGTAGATCTATTTCCGAGCGTGGCCCAATTGCAATGAGCAGATTGTTTTCGAAGTAGCTCTTCCCGGGAGAGGATATTCTCAAGTTCCTTCTTCAGGTTGAGCTCAAGGTCCCGTAGGTACTGCGATGGACTAGACATAATAGCCTTTTGAAGCCCGATGAGGCGATTCGTAAGCTTTCGTTTTTGTCTATAAAGATCTCCAAAATAGTTGATCTTCCAGTCATTCAGAGCAAGGGTCAAACTCTCCAATCCTTGTAAAAGGTGAGAAGTACTGTCCCAATGAGACTTAATCCAACTCTCCCAATCTGGATGGGCTTCCCAAGCTTTCAGATAACAGAAGAAACCTTCAGGGCGGGTAGGGTTGTCGGCTGATGTACAAGCCAAGAAAAGAGGAGCATGGTCTGACGAGATGCAAGCCATATGAAGTAGATTCAAGGCCTGAAAGAGTCCTGCAAAAGTAGAGTTGGTTAGAATCCAATCAATTCTTTCATGGCAATAGCCACGTCTCTTAGTGAAACGTGAACCGAAAAATTCCAATGGAAGGAGATTGCCATAGGTAATGAACTCCCTGATAAGTTTGCAACCCGAAGACGGCCTCCCTCCGATATTATCAAGAGCCGATAAATATGCATTAAAATCCCCAGCCAAGATCCATGGTTGTGTAATATTGCCTGCCAAATCCAAGAGTGCACGCCATAACGTTCGTCGGATGCTGGGGTTGGACGAGCCATAAACGGCTGTCAAAAGAAAAGACGGTTGTTGCGGGGTTAACACCGAAACATATATAAACTGCCAGTCTACGGCCAAAACAGACACTAAAATAGATGTCTTCCAAATAAGCCAGATCCCTCCTGAGAATCCTTGTGATTCCACCCTAAAAGAGTGGGAGAAGCCTTGTCCAATTCCGTCAATAATACAATTAGCATCTTGGCCGCTAACTCGTGGTTCGAGCAGGATAATGAGATCAATATGCTACGTATGTATGATATTACGGAGAGCACCCACGATCTTATTGTTATTGACGCCTTGCGCGTTCCAGATTAAGGTTCCTAAATCCATAGAAAGGTTGAGGGTTGAATCCAGGACCACCGACTAGGTTTGTGTATCAGTTTTGGGTAACTCGGAGGATGACGCTTGTTCAATCCCCTCCATGTTCAACTCATCTGAGTCTAGCTCTATTACCATGTCCCCGTCTTCCCAATTATTATTGTTCGGGGGAACCGAGCAGGGATCAATATCTGGGTCTGTTTCCCGTCCCAAAGGGGTATTGCAAACTCCCTATCTCCCAACATTGAATCCTTTGGGTTGCCTTATGTGTGAAGAGGTGGCTTCCATCTTATGAACTTCCAATGGATGAGGAATGGAGATGGATTGATGCATAGGGAACAAGGGGTTGTATGTTGAAGTTAGAGGGCCGAGAGCGGCCTTATTGTTCTGGTCATCCTCCATAACAATTGTAATGTCCACATTCTGATTTATTTCAGGCACTGTTGGGGTCCACTCGGAGGAAGAAGGGATGCTCGTATGTTTTCTCTTTGACGGCGGTGGGGGGCTTTTATCAGGATGAGGCACGGGGGTTTGATGGCTCTCCCTTTTCCTTTCCCTCGATTATTGGCGGGATCCGTAACCCGTTGAGTGTAAGGGAAATGTTGATTGGTGCCTTTGGTTGTTGCTTTCGGAATCATCCCTGTATCCTTATTCTTGGGCTTAGATTGGTTTGTAGCAGTTCGTGCTGCATCCTCAACACCTGCAAGGACATCAAATCGGGAGTTAGAGGAGAATTTGAAAGGCATTTTTGTACCTAAAGCCGAAGGTGCTGTATGCGTTGGACGTGGTGGTCGTCTCGGCTTATGTGCTATAAGCCACGGCATCGCCATAGCTGGTGCCGCCCTTGAGGCCGTAGAGTTGTTAGCATGGGAAGGCGATACCCCTGTCCCTGTTGCCGCTGTAGATTTATTTGTTGCTGAAGTATCAGTAGGACCGTGTTGTGCATCCTTCTTCCCTGTGCCTTCCGATTGTACTGATATCCGGGAAACCCTGAGGGACATGTGTCTGCGAGATGGCCGAACATTCCACAAGAAATGCAAATACAATTTAGATATTCGTAACATACTTTGTACTCCATTCCTTGTACTATAACACAGGATAGGAGGGGTTTTGTAAGATCAAGTCTAACAGCAAGCCGAGCGAATACACCTTTGTCTGCTTTAATAGTATGTGGGTCAGCTCGTAGATAAGAATCAATTGGCTTAGCGATTTCCCGTAGAAGGTGGTCATGAAAATACTGAGGCGGTAGTCCGGGGAGCCGAATCCAGGATACCACAAAATTTAGATGATCTGAGCTGATGTCAAACGCCGGATGCCACAGATGAACATTCAAGCTATGCCCGACTATGGAATAAGGCCCACCAAGAAGGGCATCATTATAATCCTCCTCGCATTCCAGCTTGACCAAGAAATACCCGCGTTCCATGTCTAACAGATGTATATTGTCCTTTGGTTTCCAAAGGGTAATGAGTTTCTGATATAGGAATTTGGGGTTGGTAATGTGCTTGAGAGGTTTGATAAATACAGTGAACTCCATGTTTTGGCATATGGTGGCTTGAATCTTTTCCAAAAAATTGACACAATGCTTGCCATTTATCACAGAGTGCTGCACATCTCCTTCAGATACAAGGATAGGATTACGGATGAAGGGGCTTTTACCTCCAGATGGATCTGGGCGACCGGGAGCAAGGGCTTGTAGAAAGGAAATTCTAGGAGTGATGGACGGAGCTCCCCCCTGAGCTATACCCGCAAGTATACAAGAGCTCAGGGCCGGGGCTTCCTCGATGGCGCGAATCTCGTCAGTTACGGTATCAACAGATTCCGAGCAATCTTCCATGTGGGTGCTGTCATCTAAAGTCCTATTCTTAACCTTGAAGGTGGCCGAATTGGCCACGTTGATGACCTTATCATCCTCCATAGATCTGAACGAAGAAGAAAAGCCGAAGCCAAATTGATAATTTTAACAGGAAATTCAAATTATGTCACTAAATTTTATCCTTTATAAAGGGCAAACTATTTCCCACATTTTTTCATTTGATTAGGAAAGATAAAAAATCTACATTTATCGGGCCACTTTTGTACCGGACCTAGTAATCGTAGTGTTAATATTATTAAATTAATTTCTTTATTTGATATGTAACATTAAATTGCATTAATATAATAAATAATAAATATAAAATAGCTAAAATATATTTTATCTATTTTAGTTTACAAAAATTGTAATTTTATGTTTTAAAGTATATAACATTTAGCCTTTAGGATTAATAAGATAGGTTTTTAGATTTTTACGGGGACGAAGTCGCCGTAATATTAATTTTAAAAATTAATCGAAATATAGATACATACATTTTACGGTTTATAGAGTTTATAGGGTTTATAACATTTAGCCCTTAAGTTTATAAGATATGGTTTTAGATTTTTACGGCGATTATTTTATCAAATATTAATATAGTACTTATAATTTATAGGATACAATTTTAAAGAATAATATTATTTATATATTTTGTATTTTTTTATATTTGATTGTCTAGTGTTTATATTGTATATTTGTCCATAAATATTATAAATGGTGTGTTTGGTGTGGTGGTGAGGTGGGTGATAAGTCTCAAAAGAAATGTGGAGGAGAGGGGAGGATAGCGGATTGAATTTGAGCCCAGCAATTTTCCCAATTTTTGGCCACATCCTCGCCACGTGGCACCTGTTCATTTGATGTACCGGGCCCGGGGCAAATATTGCCCGGTATATGTAGCACAACCACAGGAAAAGAATGATGCTAAACATACTCAATACTTGTGTACCTAATTAAGTACACAAGTTAAAATGACGTATTTCAATATGTACTCACTTAAGTTAAAACGACATTATTTTGACTTCACACAAGTCAAAACGACGTCGTATTGACTTGGATACACAATTAAGTAAGAAAAGTGTGAGTATGTGTAGCATTACTGGTGTAAGAATTTCGGGCACATGACCTAATTACATATTTAACCGTGTTATGTTTTATTGTTTAAATCACACGTGACGTCCCGAACACGATTGATAGCCAGATGATGTAAATCATTATGAGTCTAACCCTCATGGTTTTATTATGACTCGATAAAATTGTCAACCGGGTTATGTATAACATGACTTGGAGGTTGAAATTTGCATGCTTGGGAATACATCTCAGTTAACCTCAATCCTTAGTTTTTTCGGTTCGCCATATTGTGTTTTTCTGGGCCTAATCCTCTTCATGGACCTGGTTTGTTGGATTCGGCCTGTATCTTATTTTCTCCTTGATTTTGTGGTGCCAAATTATCACTCATTATCTAATTGGTTGGCCCGATTTGCAGCCCGTCTATACATTCATTTAATTTACATTTATTTTTCCCTTACCTGTTTCAGCCCACGTCCAAAGTTGAGCCCATCTTCATTCGTTTCCTTCCGAAGCTTCCAGACGGAGTATATATTCGACACAACTTTTGACACTCTCTCTCTCGCATTTTCTCTCTCACGCCGTTAGACCGAACCCTACCTCTCGCACTCTTCGTTCGATTTTGGCTCTTCTATACAGATCTCTGGCCATATTTCTCACCTAATCTGTGATCCTCTCCTCATTACCTCTCTTTTGGACCGATTAATCGAGATTTTCCGAGTTATTGGTGAGTTGTCATCTCCGAGCCCATGACTGACGGCTTGTGTTTCTGGACTATTCTTGAGTCTATACTCCATTTTTGCGATGGATTTGTACTTTTACAAAACAGGAGTTTCATTATATTCTATTTTTGTAGAGATAGAGATTTTCGTTTAGACTATCTCTCTTTATAACTGTTACTGACTCTATTTCTTTGGTTTCCCAGGTTTGAGCAAGTTCGTAGTAACCTACAACTGACAGGAAAAATATTTCCCTACTCATTCCTCGTACTAAACAAGGAATTCCATGGTATAATTTCACAAAATTTCTCTAAATCCTTTATTTGGTCGTGGAATTTGATTTTGCTTGATCGTGAACTAGTCAGCCATGTCATTCCTTTGAGTACTTTATTCTTATATTTCGTGTTTAAATTTGAACAGATATGTTTTAGGTAATATCTATTTACGTCATCTCCTCATTGAATGCCGGAATTTGTTGGACTGTCTTCAGACACCCCACACCTCTGTCAGAAATGATGCAACTGGGTCGGTCTTTGGTCACTTGTAGGACCAATCTCTCCAAAAATTACAACCACACAACTTAGGTCTCCTCAACGCAAATGCGACCAAAAAAATATGTCCGCTAACATCTAATGTTACAGCAACATGCAATTTTTGATTTTATGGACAATAGAGATGCGTACTATCCACAGATAGGCCCTTTCGACAATGTCGGTATCCTGCGATGCACAGGACAAAAGCCCAAAACACATAGATCAACTCTTTTTCAGTGGGATCGGTGTATCCCTAAGAGCCCACTTAATAACATTATCAGGATTCCACTGTTGAAGGACTGCGAGGTAGAAAGACAGATTTTTAATGGCAGAGGCTCAAGTTCCATACAACATCTCCATTGCACGTTGTAGTGCAAACTAAGCTTTCGAATATTTGACTTTAAACTCAAATTTCAACTATATCAACCGTTGAACATGTTGCACCGAAACAACTACAAAAATATGATTAAAATATTAAACAAAATAGATTAGAAATATCACACTATTAATCAAGTGTAATTCACCTGGATTTTTAGTAATAAGCCCAACTAGTTCATTGGCAACGGCAGTGTTCGACAAGTTGTAATGAAACCTGCTCATTAAACTGGACCGACAAGCATGGAAAGATCCAATACGGAAGATTTACCACTTACAACAAGTTACAAAAAATGCGCACCAAGATGCCACGCGCATGAGGTGCTTTTGGCATGTTTGCACCGTAGTAGTCATCTCTTAGTATTACTCTTATATACCACAAATTCTCTTTTTAAGTACAAACATGATATTTTTGCACAACATTTTGTGAATGTATTTTTATCCTGGACTATTTGGCCCACCTCTATGACCCAAATGGCGTTATCCTAACGATTTTTGCTCAATGATGGTGGAATATCCACTGAGTCAACTTATTGAGGATAGACAACTTCATGCCATTGGGTACCCAATACAGGATCTGGATACATCTAATCCACCATAGGACGTACTGAAATTGGGACCAGGATTCTTCACCATCATATTCACTATCTGGCTCAGAATCAATAACGTTCACAACTACTGGCTTCTCCATATCAACATGTGGATCTACAAATATTTCATCAGAGGAGTAACTGTATTGTAGCGTCCAACGACCATCATAACTCATGTAGTGTTGAAAAACTCCCTTTGGTAAAATTGGGGCAGGTGTTGATCTTCCACCGATGCTAAATTTAGATTCCATGGCATATATTATAATGATCATTTCTTTGTGGGGACGAACTACTACCATCTCCTCTATAGTTCATAATCTGAAGAAAAAAAACAGAGTTACAATAAGTATTATAATCAAAGGAAGCATAATTATTATAATCAATTGGAGCTCCAAAAAATATAATATTTAGTGTAATCTCTACAAAAGCAAGTTGCTTGAACTCCTTTTTTGGCAATAATGAAGAAATTGTGTGTTTGAGTAAATTGGGGAGTGAATTTATATGTCACACACCACCCTTTAGAAGGGTGGTGCTTTATCTCTACTAGGGATGGCAGAAGGCGGGTCCTGGTCTGGGGTCCCAGCCCCGTCCTGGATCCGGACCCATAGTATTAAAAAAAATGTTTATATTTATTATTATTTTATGTACTATATAGTATGTTTATTGTTATTTAAAAATAATAATAAATGCTTAAGAAACCTAATTTACCCACCCGGCCCAGCTTCTCCCTTCTCAAAAACAAGTCGACGGACGGGCGACGCTAGGTTTCTTGAGAGTCGATTCTCCCTTTCATTCAAAAAGATTTTCAGCTTGTATTCTGGTAAGGTAAGATAGAGTACTTTCTACTGTTCAATTCTCCCTGCCCGCACTCTGACTTGTATGCTTGTGGCTCGGATATGAGGGAGGTTTATGCGTTCACGCGAATTTGTGTTAATTCTGGTGTTATCTATTGAATGTACATGAAAACGAGGATTTTTATGTCATCCATGATTAATTTTCGAATCCTTTAATGCAAAAAATGTCACAGCTTATCTCGAAAATGTTTTAGAAGATTCAGATGATGAAGATAAGAATCAATAATCCCTCGAAGCAATTAAATCCCGGACCGGACCCACTCCAGTGGGGCGACCCGAACCTATCCCACTACTGCCCCACCCTGACAGGAGGAGATAATTTTACCATCTATAACATGTATGCATGTGGGCATGAGCTAAGCTATAAAAAAGACAGGTTAATACAATTAAATCTTGAGATCTTATAAATTCGTTTATATTTGGGTAAAATATAGTTTCTGTGATTTTGGATTTGAGTTTGGATTAGAGATAGGGATTGCCGGGATATCTTCTTCTTTTTTTAGTGATATCTAATATGACAACGAATTAGGCAATTGCATTGTTTCATTATTATCAGGATTCTTAATTAAATTGGGCTCTATCTCTGTTTATGGTAACAAAACAAAGTTAACAAACCCTGTCGTCCGTTATTCTAGTCTATATATATAAGGCTCGGGTTCTAATTCGTGACTAACATAACACGTCCACCTACTTGTGGTAACGTAACAAACCGAGTCCGGAGTTTTGCCATCTTATCCGGCGGCGCTTCTTCAACTTCCGGCGGTATTATTATTTTCTCTCTTGAATGATGGCTGCAGGAATTCGATCAGCGGCAGCCGTACGTGCGGCGGCGGCGGCACGGGGTCTGCGGTTATTCGGCGATCTCCCCGCCGTCCGTAGCAGAAAACTCACTCCCTATCCGACTCGTTTGCATAATAATTCTACTCAAATTGATTCCAGGACAAGGAATCATGATTTTCGCGTTGCATATCCTCTGTCTTGGACCAAAACGTACTCCACGACATGCTCCATCTGCAATCCTTCATCTCCTTGCAACGATGATGATGCTACGAGGATGAGTACGGAGAAGGTTGAAATTGATGCTGAGGCGGCATCGGCAACGATGGACGGATCGTTCCGTGCCATTGAGTTTTCCATGAATTCAGTGGTCAAGATATTCACTATATCGCTCAGTCCTTGTGACGTATTCCCCTGGCAAATAGATTGTTCAACGAAACTCACCGGTTCCGGTTTTGTTATCTCTGGGAGGAGAATCCTAACAAATGCTCATGTGGTGGCTGATCATAAGTTTATACAGGTCCGGAAGCACGGATCTCCCACCAAATACAAAGCAGAGGTTCAGGCTGTTGGTCATGAATGTGATCTTGCTATTCTGACGGTGGACAGTGAAGAATTCTGGAAAGGAATCAACTTTCTGGAATTTGGCCACATCCCATTCCTTCAAAGCTCTGTTTCCGTTGTGGGTTATCCTATAGGCGGAGACAACATCTGCGTAACGAAAGGTGTTGTATCAAGGATTGAGCAGATTGAATACTGTCACGTTAAAAACAAGCTGCTGGCTATACAGATCGATGCTGCTATAAATGGTGGAAACAGTGGCGGTCCTGCATTGATGGGTGAAAAGGTTGTAGGAGTAGCATTTCAGGGCATTGAATCTACAAGTGCCGAGAATATAGGCCACATTATACCTGTTCCTGTGATCAAACATTTCATATCTGGTGTTGAGGAGACTGGAGGGTATGTTGGTTTCTGCTCCATGGATATTGTGTGGCAACCTAGTGAGAATGAACAGTTATTGGAACATTACAAGATGCCTCCTGGTGCAACTGGGGTACGTGTGAGTAAAATTAACAAAAACTCGGGTGCGTCTAGCGTGCTGAAGGTGGATGATATCATCCTTTCTTTCGATGGTTCGACAATAGCCAACGATGGAACGGTCCAATTCCGAAATCGGGACCGGATTGAATTCGATCATTTCGTTACCATGAAGAAACCCAATGATACAGCAATGGTTAAGGTATTGAGAGGTGGTGTGGAGCATGAGTTGAGTGTCACAGTCCGTCCAAAACAGCATCTTGTTCCACTTCATCAATACGATACACTCCCAAGTTATTACATATTTGCTGGTCTTATCTTTGTACCATTGACACAAACATATTATGGAGATGATTGGACGGATTGGCCAGAAAATTTGTATGAAGCCAGTCGGCAGCCGATTCGCAAAGATGGTCAGCAGATTATCATCATATCGAAGGTACTCGTGGATGATATCAACATTGGTTATGATGCTTATAGAGGCTTACAAGTGAGGAAGGTGAATGGTGTGGTTGTGGACAACCTGAAACATCTGAGAGAACTCGTGGAGGATGGTGGTCAGAAGGAGAGCGTGAGATTTGATATTGATGATAAACACGTGATTATTTTGAACTACAGCAAGGCGAAAATGGCAAACTCTCGTATACTGAAAAGCTATAGGATCCATTCTGCCATGTCCGATGACCTTGTGGAGAAACAGAGCAACCCTGATATGGAGTTTGCTTTTGCCAGCTGATCAACTGTTTCTTTATGCAATTCAGAGAGATTAATAGGTTTTGTTTTGTTTTGTTTATCTGGAAAATTCATCATCGTATTTTTTGTCTAACAATTCGGAGAGATTACACTTATTTCTTGTAATGCTACCATGAATTTGAGCCCTTTGGGGGAATGCACATTGCAAAAAGTTCGATTACTTCTTTCATTTTTGTTTTGTATTCATTTTTAAGCAGTTTAGTTTAGTTTTTCCAACCTGCTTGGAATATTAGTTTGTTTGAACTGATTGTACTCGTATAAAAAGTTGACACAGTGGAGTTATTGAAATCTTCAGAATCCAACTTTTTTTTTTTTTGACAAGTAAAGTAATTGTATTAATGTATATGTGTATTTACAGGACTGCCCTTGGCATTTTGCATTTTCATCTGTAACTCATACAGACTTTTGGACACCCACACCCATCCTCAAAACCAAAGGCATTACTCTTGGTAATTTAAGTATCAAGATAATTAATCCAGAATATATTCCAAATTCTAAGTCACGTGCATTACTCTAATTTGGCCATTAAAAACTGACCACCATAGTTGGATTTTTTTTTAGGTAAGTGACCACCATAGTTGGATTCGTTCAAAAAAAAAAACACAACAAATGGCGTAGTTATTGCAAACGTAGTCAACCGACACGACAGCCAATAATTTCACATGCTATTAAAGATCTTAAAAAGGCAACCAGCAAAGATCCACAATATTTTGTACTGGATACAGCTTTGATATTTAGCTCATAAAGAAGCAAAGCGGTCCCTGCACTAACCCTTCCGGTAAAAGTTTCCCACTCACACTCAACGTTCTCAAATTGGTTTCCAACACTTTAAGTCAGAAGTCTAAGCTCCACAACGCAGGTATCAAATGAATATTGGATGCAGTGCAGCAGGACAACAATGAATACGGTAAATCGCTATGTTAAAGGTAAATGGAAGTACAATCACCAAACTGTGACTTCAAATGACAATGAAATCGGGGCCGAAAGACATCTAAAAGCGAAGAGTCACCCCCAATAACTGGATCGTTCCACCCTAACTACATGCTACCATGTAGCATGTACTTCATTTAAAAGAAACAAGCGAGGTAAACGTTATAGAGAAGAGCACAACGGAAATCTTAAAATCATAAAAGTTCACTACTCATTTTCAGGCTTAGGTGCTTCCTTGATTTCTTCAGAGTTATCATCCTGCAAACAAAAACAGAACAGAACAAAAATATCAAATGGAATGTCCAAACCAAACCACCTTATGTCATGCACTGCAAGAAGTAAGAAGACTTGGGCTAGGTTTAGTAGCAGGGATGAATGGGATATAGTAGGATGGGATTGAGTGGAATGGGAAAAAATATCGAACGTTTGGTACGCAGTATTATATAGGATTTTAGGATTTTAGGGGTATTATTTAGGTTTAGAACGTAAACTTAATTCATCAAAATTCAATCTTTTTCCGGGTCAACCGGGAAAATTTTTACCAAACTGTCCTGGTTACTAAACACAGGATATAGTGGGATAATTTTTTAAAATCCCACTATATCCTGACTACTAAACTGGGCCTGAGTGTACATTACCTGCATATCAGAAGTCCACAGGGTGAGGTTGTCACGGAGAAGTTGCATGATAAGAGTGCTATCTTTGTATGATTCCTCTCCAAGGGTATCCAATTCAGCAATTGCCTCATCAAAAGCCTTGAAAAGTAAAAGTAAAATATTAGAAACAACAATTCACATGTTTCCAGTTGACTGAAACAACCCCAGTTCACACAAATAGGCACACGGGATAGCCATTAATGTTTCAAGTTCCAGGTTCATATTTTCTTCTTGAACAAGTGGCCCATCACGACATATAATACAACTGAAATATAGAATCAGAACATTCATATTCCGGTTTGGTACGAGCATGATCATGTACCTGTTTGGCGAGGTTGCAAGCACGATCAGGAGAATTCAAAATTTCATAGTAAAATACTGAGAAGTTCAGTGCAAGACCAAGACGGATTGGATGAGTTGGTGCTAACTCAGTATTCGCAATATCCTGCAAAACCAAAGAATGAGGCCATTTTACTTGGTAAATTTGTTACTGACTTACTGTAAAATGAAAATCATGGCTTCTTCGAGATTCATTGGGTCAATGCACGATAAATGTACCGATAAGAACACCCATCAATATCAAACACTGCACCTAAAGTCAGAACTGGAAATAATAGCAAACAAGGATAAAGATCCCAGATCTCCACTCCTGTGACCTACGGATCTAAGAAATGATGTCGTCAGATATAAAAGCTAAAGCAGAAGAACCATGGATCCAATATTATTTTGAGTCGACAAGATATAAAAGTTAGTTTACATCAAACACGATCAAATAAAAACACATCAAACCGAATTCATGAATGAACCTATAAAAATTTATTGGTAGAACCTAACCAAGTTAACCATTGAAACCAAGTTACGGAAAGTTAACTAAAGTATTCACGAATGAACATCATTTGCTAGATTCATACTCAAATGACAAAATCCAGGACTTATGGCCTTCTACATTCTTTCTTTATCAACAGATTGGATCTATAAACCAAATCAAATATAAAAGTGAAGAAACATGATAAAATGTCGGAGTCGGAAACAGAACCTGAGCGGACTTATAAGCAGAGAGAGTGTTCTCCGCGGCTTCCTTTCTCTCAGCCCCGGTCTTAAACTCCGCCAGATAGCGATGATAATCTCCCTTCATCTTCAAATAAAAGACCTTCGAATCACCGTTAGAAGCGGATCCAATGAGTTTAGTATCGAGAAGCTTCAGAATGCCATCGCAAATGCTGGAAAGCTCGGTTTCAATCTTAGATCTGTAGGTTTTTATGGTCGAGACATGGCTCTCGTTACCACGGTTCTCCTCCTTCTGCTCGATCGAAGAAATGATCCTCCAGGAAGCGCGTCTCGCGCCGATGACGTTCTTGTACGCAACGGAGAGGAGGTTGCGCTCCTCGACGGAGAGTTCGTCGCCGTCGACGGCGCCGACGACCTTTTCCATGAACTCAACCATTTCCTCGTAACGCTCAGCCTGCTCGGCAAGCTTGGCCATGTATACGCTCTCCTCGCGAGGGGACGCCATTGATGGGGACTGGGGAGAGAATAATCTTGTTGATTTTGAAAAGAGAGGAGCTTTTTCTTCTCTTTTGAGAGATTGAGAATGGGTGAAGTGCGAGGAAGCGGTTTTCAGATTCGATTCAGAGCAATTGTAGTCGGGGCCGGGGGTTTCTTTTGTTATTAAAGTAAAATACGTATTAGAATTTTGGAATGTAAAAATATAATTTATACGTAATATTATCTATTTTTATAAGACTAGAGCACTGCTATTTGGACAGAAAAAGGGGTAAAATGGTCTTTTTATCTCATTTTGGTCTAAAAATTCAGTAGAGTGGTAATACAAATGTCATTTCCCTTTTTATAAATGGTCTCACCATTAAAAAAAATTATATATAAGAGATAAAAAGTATCAAATATTACGAATAAAGACAATTTAATCCAAATGAAAACGAATTCCGGTATAGAAGCTTCTGAAATCATGCCGGAAAATTTGAATTTTTATGTATTATGCATAAGTTTTCCAATCAATAGTGCAATTAGTTTCTAAAACAAACGACAACATTCACAAATTGTACACCTGTTGTGCATCAGAAAATTGTAATACAAAGATGGAAAATGCAAGACATATACATAATTTTTTCATACATAATTATATATTATCATATTGACACTTGTTATTTTAATTGGAATTTTTAGGCTTAATGTTAGCCAAGGAAAGTCAAGGGGAAGATTTATTCAAATCTTCCTTTAATTCCCATAAATTACGGGATTGTGATTGTGGCTTACCTTATACTGCTATGTCGTGTATCTATATATATATCTATCTATAAAAACAAGGATGGCCACGTCAGCAGAAAACTTCAAAATTTCGCGACCTCATCATTCAAAATTTCCCCACCTCATCACTCAAAATTTCGCAAATTGCAGCCGATGTGTTATTTTGGTGTTTCTCTCCCATCCAAAACCTTTCTCCCCTCGAATCCCTTCCAAATCCCCGTCAAATCTCCTCTTCCTAATCTCTCTTCTACCTTCACTCTGTCGTCCATCTCTCTACCACCTTCACTCTGCGGTCCTTCGTCGTCTGTGCTTCTTCAGGTTTGTTCTCGCAAAATTCAGAATTCTAAAAATTGTTCGTCATGTCTCTATCAGTTAACCCATCCCCATTCTTATTGTGATTTCAGGAAAGGCTCTAGCGGGAACGTATATTCAGGTTTTTTCCCTTCTACTGAAAGCCTTTTGACCTATTCTAATTTATTTTGGGGTTGAAGCTCTTAAACTAATTCCACCTAATTGAAAGTTCACATCTTTTGCGAAGAATTCTGTTGTGCTCATGCTGATTCCCATAAACTAATTCCACCTAATTGAAAGTTGATATCTTTTGCGAACATCTCACTGTAAGTGGATTGTGTGATGCTTGCATATCTGTTGTGATGTTTGATTTGAATGGTATTACCTGTTAAGATGTCTGGAGTATTCTCCCATTTTTTACATTTTTGGATGCAGACAATTGGAAATGATGGGATTAAAGTTGCAAAATTAGTAATGTAAAATCAGAGTTGCACTATTTTGTTCAACCATGATTTCTTTCTGCAAATCAGTCATTATCTTTCACCATAGTTCATTATATATTCATGAAAGCAGAGTTGTTCCCTTATGCAAATCAGTCAGTTTCGATCATGGTTTCTTTTTCTTCATTTTTACATCTTGCTGCCAAAAAAAGTGGAAGTCTTGCTTGCTGAATTTCAGATGCTTATTTTGAATCTATGGCCGGTGGATTTTGTGATTTTAGACTCTAATCTTTATATTTTTGAATGACTCGCAGAACACAAGTCTTCCATGGAGAACCAAGAGAATAGTAATGTGATTGATGACATGTCTTCAATGGAAAAGCAGGAGAATAATAATGTTATTGATGACATGTCTTCAATGGAAAAGCAGGAGAATATTAATGTTATTGATGAATGCCCACGTACCGTTGACTTACGCAATTGCACATATTTAGATTCGTTCGTAAGTTAATTATAATTCGTCATTGTTTTATGATGAACTTTACCTATGTATTGTGTACTCATGATTATGATATCGTAATGTAGGTGGAAGATAGTGAAGAATGGTGTGCGGCCATATGGGACCACATCATATCTGTGTTTCAAAAAAAGGGAGTGAAATGGGCATTGGACGAACTTGCCACCGAACACAATTGCGGCAACAAGTGATGGGAATTGTCTATTCAAATTCAATATTCTGATCGCATTCTGATCCTGTCTAGCATCAATAAAATGTTACTTTAGCAAGCACAATGGTGGTTCCTTAATTGTTCTGTAGTTTTTCCCATGATAAGTGTCCTCAAAAGTATTTGCGTCAATCGTATTTTGAATGTGTTAAAATGTTTGTTTACATGAACTTCTTCAACAGCACAGCCTTGCTCAATATGAAGTATGGTCTCACTGTTATCCATATTCACCCAAAGACTATTCATCACACTGCCACACTTCTTCAACTTGCCTTTCACTTTGCAGTTCGTTCCACTGCCATCAGTAGCTTGCTTTTATTTGGCTTGCTTATGTGATTCATGTTAATAGTTTTACAAAGTTATTGAAGTTTATCCCAATTTAATTCATAGTTTATCCCTCTTAATTATAGTCCCATCATTTATCTACACATGAAGTTTATCTAAAGTTTGTTCAGAGTTTATCCAAATTGTAGTTTGCCCCATCTATATAAGACATAAATGATGCATATTCAGGCCTACGAATCAACTTCCAGGTTTCAAAGCAAATTTATTTTGATGTATTTATGTTGTTTGAGTTTAGCATGCTCTATTTCAAATTGGTGATGTCTTTTGTGGTGCTTTTTGCTACTGTAAAGAAACTATTAGAGTGGATACAAAAATTCTGCATTTTGCAGATTCTTTATATATATGTTTCTGTTGGTAATCTCCTATACTAATCATCAGGTTGATTTTTCAGTTTTCCACTCGAAGACCATACAATCATATGGCTCGGTTTAAACGAACTGCGAGAAAGCGAGTGTCATGGCCTCCTGCCATACAAGCTGCTAGACTTGAAAGGGAACTTACAGAATGGCAAATTAACCTTACCACGGCTGAAGAAAAATTGGAAAGGTCCACTATAGAACTAGCAACACTCCGTAGACTTTCAACGGCCCTGGAGCACGTGATAGATGAAATTACTATTGAAGTTGAATGTTCAGAAATTCAAGTCGGTTATTGTCACCAAAGCATAAGCCAAGTTCAGCGGGAAATATCTGAGTTGACGAATCGCACTCCGCAAAGCGAATTTTAAAGTCATCTTTCAGCAATTTATATGTTTCAATTTGTCGTATTGTTCATTTCATCTGCACCGACTCCAGTGTATTTGGTTACTCATTACACTTTTGGATGTTAATTTTTTCCAATAAGTTGATAAATGTACTCCATCGAATTGGTTGATTACTCATATTATTTGCCTCCACAGTTTTGGAGTATGACAGCGTCCAAAAATTATATCATGTGATCCAAAAATTATACCTTCAAACCTATATTTTTAATTTACCATAACATCCACCATCCCAATGCTTTGCTAAAAAAAACAAAAAATCCACCAGATATTATCCTTTTCATGATATCGGATATATACAATCCCCCACTTCAAACAAAAGGTAATATACATAATACCATAAAATCTTGAGCTTCCGTCCCCAATGAGGAGTTCTCTCCTCAAGATCTATGATAACCCGTCATTTGCTTCCGAGCAGGAGTATTCTCCTCAAAATCGAATCTCTTCAACCGGATTCCGGATTTCGTATTATCCTATATGGGTTTATTTGAGATTATCCTCTTCACTTTATTTGGGTTTATTTTTCCTCTTCACTTGATTTTGGTTTATTTGTGATTATCACATTCATTTGATTTGAGTTTATCCCCTTTTATCTTGAATCCATCTATATAACAGACAGGGTTCATTTCATTTTTCATTTACGGCTTCTTTCTTCAGGTTTCAAATTCAGTTTTCTGGCACTTAATTTACAGATTTAAAATGCTT